>JH431902.1:17538-39365 GCA_000239455.1 Strigamia maritima | reverse complement strand
TATTATTCCTGGCTTTAGATTTGTATAAGTAACTTGTTAGTCAGTGCTCTGTTAATAAATTCCTATTGTCATGTTTTGATAAGTTATGTGTATATTTTCCCTCTGAGTTTCCGTACAATTTTCACACACTGGGTTATCACTTCCAGATCTCGCGTAGTTGGTAGTGATTTAGTCGGTATTTCGAGGTTATTATCACTTGGTAATTTCCCCGAATATCGGATTGTCACATGTTTGCTGAGATTTGACACTTTGTGCTATTGCGACTTTGTCATTGGCGGAGTGCCGCTGGTCTGATGGAAGAATAAAAGTGTGAAGAAAACCTAATGAAACATTTAGATTGCATTGTTTGAATCCCACAGTAAAATTTGGAGTAGGAAAAGTTTTGATTTGGGGGTGTATGGCTCATAATGGTGTTGGACAATTGAAATTTGCTGTTGCTACTTTTTTGCAAGTCCTTCGTCGCCTTTTGCGCATCAGGAAGAACAGAATGACATCCTAGCATGTCCTCTAGTTGATCGTTGACAATCTGAGAGATAGCAAGTTTCTTTGCAAAGGCTTGCCGCTGCAAGGCACATTCTTGCTCAGCTATCTGTCGTCGAAAGGCACATTCTTGCTCAGCTGTTTGTCATCGTAAATGTGTCAACCACAGTTGCATTGTTTGTTGCTCTAGTTGCTTGAGCGTTTGATCAAAAATAGCAAAAATTTCGCTTTGATCTGCAGTTACTTGATCAGTAACAGCAGAAGTTCACTGGATCAATAGTTGTTGATTAACAGCGGAAACTCCACTCAGTTCATTAGTTGGTTTAGCAGATTGCACTGCACGGGTGATTCCCGTAGGACCACTTGTTTCATCAACAGGTAAGTGCACACGAGAACGGCTTCGTTGCGAACTGGTCGCTGCAGTTTGACCTGCTGTACCAGCTAGTGGTATTGACTCAGATGTTGACGGCTGAGTATTTGCATTTGTCGCGCTCGGCGACCCAGGTAGTAATTTTCTACTCCCAATCTGATCTAAGGTTGCGTTACGATCAGAATCCGCAGGCGGATCATTTAAAAGTGCGAAGTAGTTCGCGTTATCTTTCGACATTGCTTTTGTGAGTCGCTCTACTTCGGCTTGCTCAGCTTTTTCCCACCAGGGGCTCTCAATCTTTCTTCCTGTCATTGAACAGGACTGGATAAGAAATGATCAAACTCCGTATTCAAATTTTAAATTTACTGGCCAAACAATAGCTCCAGTAAAAGAAAAACGAACTTCACACAAAACAACTTAAAAATAAATGACTTAAAAATAATATTTACGCTTTTACCGGCCAATGATAGCTCACAGTAAAATAAAACAAATTTAAATAATAAAACTAAATAACTTTAGTAATAAATTTCGATCAAACGAAAAATCCGTTAAATTTGGAAGCGACCGGCCAAACAACAGCTCCAGTCACGCGAATTTAATTCACTAATTATCTGTAGGAATCCCGGCCGGGTCCCCATGTGTTCCGACCGTGGTTGGTTAGGAAACTTCACAGATATTTCTCGTAACTAAGGTGCCGGGTTGGTTGGCGCAATGGGATGCTAATTTAATAGACTTCTACCCGTAAGTGGCTTGGTTGTTGTCTAGGGGGTTTGGTTGGGTGGACTTCACTGAAAAGTGACGTCGGACTTGCTTTATTCGGCTCCGCTATCGCTAGTGGCCGAAATGAAGACAAATCAGGTATGAAATACCTAAGAATTATTAGTTCTATGTGACGCTGAATAGCGTCTGAGCTCCGCACTTAAGATGGCGGCCCGTTACCGAAATAATCGGCCAAAAGTTGATCTAATGAGATCTTGAGACACAATGGACTGAAACAGTGCTCTCTCTAACTCTGTTAGAGCAAGCGGTGTGGCTATCCTTACAGGCAAAGTGAGGCCAGCAAAAGTGCTATCCTTGTTAGGCAAACAAGGCCAGCGGTCCAAATATCCAGCAGTAGAACTCTCGGTCAACCAAAATTATTGTGATAAAGTTGGGTGATCTTTTGAGAGATGTGTTGACTGTTTGGATGTATGATTTAGACTGAAGAATCCAGTGAAGAGCAGGATGCTCAGTGATGTCAATCCCTTGCACAGTAGGACGCGCCAGTACCCTAATTGATCCCAACAATGAAACATCTGCTGAGCCCGCATGGTTCATCAGAGCCTGCATGGTTCATCAGAGCCAAACCACTCAGCCTCCCCCAAAGTGGGCGGAGCTGGCAACATCCTGTTGCATCGCCCCTCAATTATTGCAGGAAACGACACCAAAAGATATTGTGAATTATTCACAAGTGACTCCAAATAGAGCCAAATCATTACCAAAAACCAACAGGTAATCTTAGTAATGATCACACATTATACAAACACTTATTTTCTAATAATAATCATAATAATTCTATACTTAATTATTTACACTATACAATTTAGGCTTAAATTAGGACTAAATATATATACATATAAATTAGAGCTCTCATAATAACAGGATAAATTCCTGAGTGGACCATTTGGGTCACCACAAAGTAGATCGGTAGATTTATGCTTTCAAAAAATTCCTAAAGCGTATAAAAAAATCACACATCTCACCTTGAACCAATTTAATTTAATTTAAACCAAAAATTTAATTTAAACCAAAAATTTAATTTAAACCAAAAATTTAATTTAAACCAAAAATTTAATTTAAACCAAAAATTTATGCAAATGATCAAACAACCGGTGCACCCTGTGATTATTTAAATATTTCGATAGTAGCGTACGCCCTGTGAAAAAGCAGATTATTTAAATATATTGATAGTAGCGTACAGTACAGTATGCTTTCAAAAAATACAGCATAAAAACTTTCCCAAAACAGGCCAAAACAAATCTCACCTTGAACCAATTCATTAATTAAATCAATTTTGTTCGTACGAACTAAATCGGTTTAATACGCAAACCACAAACCAGAACGAATTTCAAAACTGGTGCGCCATCTGCCGTCATCAATAACCCAGCCAATCCCGTTAAATGCTGTAAAAAAACCGGTGCGCCATCTGTTATCGGTTACAAATATTGCTAAAGGCTTCGGACACCAACGACAAATTATATTATGATGATGATGATGATGATGATGATGATGATGATTAACTAAAATTGGTTCCTAACTTGAATAACAAATTGCAATAAATTAAAATTTAATGAGAAATTTTGCACCTGTTCAAAGCGGGTTATTAAATATTTATTTACGATCATATATTCAGTAACAAAATTTGCCAATGTAATAAAAAAAGTGAAATGCTCTATTTAGGCAGATTTGAAGTTTGCTCAGCAGTGTAGCCATTGCTAGGCGGAGCTTTCCACCACATACAATCGTGTTCTATCAAACAATTATTTGAATTTATTTATTTTTTTATTTTTTTATTAAAAAAGCCTCTAGCAGCCGGATGGTAGGCCCCAATGGCGGTTCACAGTTTTTGCCCAAGATGAAAGTGGCGAAGAACTGGTCGGTTATGCAGACGTCGTCTGTGAAGGAGTGTGACGGTCGAATCCCGCATTCAACTTATTACTCTGTCACTAGATGGCAATGACTGTTAAGTTGCTCTTTAAGCATAGTTTGGCTAAAGTGAATAAATACTTGTATATCAGTTTTGACTTGAGTTTTGATCAGTAAATACGGATGTAAACTATGGATTATGATGAATAATTATGTTAATATTAATATTCTATTCTCACATTTGACGGAAAATCACTTAGAAAAGTGATTATTATTTAGAGAAAGTTGTTGTTTTTGTCCAAGATGTATTTAAAAACCATTTTTGCTACTACAGTACTTGTTTTTTATTTTTTATTTAAATTAAATCATTACGGTCAAGCAGAAAATTTTCCTTGTAAAATCTTTCAGTCAATGTCAGATTTTTGTGTCAGATTCTTTTTGTCAGTTAGTAGCCGCTTACGTTTTTTTAAGAGTTTCTCCATATATGTAATTCCGAATGGATGTGTCCATCAGCTGTTGACAAGACTTTTTATCATGCTTTTGTCTGGCATTTATAAATTATTTTTTTATACGCATTTCAAATAATCTCAAATTAATAAACTTTTTTCGATGTTATTAGCTACTTCGAAAATCATTAGGTCAATTCTCTCTTTCTCTCTCTCGAAGATCATTTGAACGGCAATATGAAAAAGTGAGGGATAAAATATGAAAGCTAGACCAAATTGCGAAAACCCTATACATTTAACATGGGAAATATCAACTGACGTCAGAAACAGCGCCCTGTCAGCAGTTCTCTGACAAATTTGAGTATCAATTTTTGTCTATGGAAAGGTCAAACTTTTAAAAAAAAGATTTACTCCTTTCACAAACAATTTTCTTAATGTTTAGTTAGATCGGCCTAGATAACTATCATTTTTTAAATCGTATGTCAAGTGTTATGTAGAGTATTACATGTACAATAAATACATAAAATAAACAATATTGCATGAAATATAAAATTATTGTAAAATGTAAACAATATGAGTTTATGCATAAATTTGCATTTTTGCATGTTTAAATGACTAACTCAGTTAAAATAATAATACAAATTTAAAGAAACTTATTTACAGAATTTTATTTTTTTTATATTTAAAATTTGTATATCAGTAAAAAAAATTGCTTAAAAAATTGACAATTCGACCACCTGCCAAAATACGAAAAGAAAGCAACGGCTGAAACACAACCCAAGGAGAAAATAATTAAAAATTAAAATATCATTGACTTTGGCAGCAAAATAAGAGTATAAATAAATAGAAATATACACAACAAACTTAAACTTAAATAATAAAAAAAAATGACACCGACAACCACTATGTGGAATAATTACAAATCCGACTTTCCACAAATCGGTAAATATCTGACGAACAATTCTTAAAAGAACTCGCCTTATGTTTTAAGTAGAAAAAAAATGTCTCATTTTAAATGTGTAAATGTCATCGAGTTAATAGTAAAGATAAAATGGACGCAAAGAGGATTAGAAGATGAGTACAAGATGGTACTGTACTTCCTCCTTCCACATATGGCACATCGACGTAAGCTTTAGTCAATAGTTTATCCTTTGGACACTTCATCCAAAATGGAGCTGACAAACTGCCCTTTTCATTTTCAACAATCATGTTAACATCATCAAATTTCCAATAATGTTTCTTCCTAAAGAAGTAAGTATTTTCTGTAATTAAAAAAAAAAATGGTTGTAAAAAATAATGTTCGATCATAATGTTTAAGGATCTCCACTCTGATCTGGAAGATCTTTTTAAAAAAATAATTAAAATAGCAAACAGAAATCCTAATTGGCAAAAAATGGTTGTTATTGTAGTTGCACATCATCATCTTTGTTGTGCAACTTTGATATTTTGACTAAAAATTCAGCCGTACTTAGTCCTGTTAATTTAAAGTTTAACAAGTAAACTTTAAATCAATCAATTAGACTTTATATATTATTTATTAATTATTTCTAGAATTTGATTGATGTAACAGTTAATTATAAAAACAGATTTTATTATTTTTCCTGGTCCTGATTGCTTTTTAGGATAACTTGGGTGAATAAACCTCTTAAAAAAATATTTTTAACTCACTATCTGTCCACTGGAAGGCAGCATCTATATTATAAGGCACTTTTTTCCACATGTTCATGTCGCGAGGATAATCGAGTTCAACGGCCATATCACTTTCGTCAAATCGCCAATATTGGCGTCCGCTGAAAAAATAAGTTTTCCCGTTGTGGCCCCACACCATTGCGGCATCTATTTTATTCAAATTGGCAGGTAAACCTAGATGCGTTAATGGTTTCGGATAACCTGGTTCAGGTATGTTGGCATTGAATAACCAATATTGCTTTCCTGTTACCCAAAAAAAAAATAAAAAATAAAAAAAAAAAAAAAATTAATATACCGAGTACCGTATAATAAACTCACCAATAAAAATTATGATTTTTTTATCACGAGGACGCTCGTATACAGCATCAATACGTTTAATATCGTTAGGTAAATGATACCAAAAACGTTTTATCTCTGCAGGATAACCTGGTTGAACACCACGATCATCCAACCGCCAAAAATACTATAAAAAAAATTATGATTAATATTTTTAAAATTAAAAAAAAAAAAAAAAAAAAAATTTAAATCAATTACTTTGCCCTTGAAAATGAAGAGTTCGCCTCGGATCATGGAAACTGCATCATACGAAGTTTCACATGTGTTGGGGATGTCACCTTTGGGTGATGCAGCACTAGGTTGGGGATAATAACCTGAAGTTGGAGGATGTCGAGTTGCAGGTTGTGGACGTTCAGTGGGTACATGAGGTGGACGTGTATAAATGGGCGGAAGTGTGGCCCATTCCTTACGCGAGGATCCTATGAATAATAAATGAAAAATAAGTGAAAAGTAACCTAATGACCTCAATTGAACCTCATGAGTCATGTACTAGATGACAAACGATATCAATTGAAAAGGAAAAAAATTATATAAAAAACAGGTGGTGTTGATGTCATCTTTCTCTGAGGAAACACTCACCCAGATGAGATATAAAGTAGCTGTATTAAAAAAACTTTCCAGATTGTATTAGTCAATCTGTTGTGAATTACAGTTTTTAGCGGACTGGTGTTGCAGAAGCATTTGAGGTACAGAATTGAGCAAGACAAACAGATTTTTTTTTGGTGCTCACTGTAGAATAGATAATAGAATTTTTTGGCGATCTATGTTTTAACCAACTCATTTGTCATTCATTGAAAACAACTGATACAGTAAACCACTGAGGAAGATCAGTGAATAGTCGAAAGGACTGGATGACTGGCTATTGGTCACCAGTACTATGGTTTTTGGATTAAGTACGGTATTTACAGTATTTTAATTTTTAACTAGCATATCAAATTGCCATTAAAAACAAATCTTTGTGATCTAATGAAATTAGAGGAAATTTTAATGTTCCACAATTTGGAAAATAAACTACAGTGTAGGAGTTTTAAGAATTAAGTTTAGCAGGGGTCTAGGTTTAGGGCTTTTAAAAGAAGAATAAATTCTTAAGGTTTTTTGATGGTCCAGAATAAATCCTATAAATCCTAATATAATTTGTCGATGGTGTCCGTCCGAAGTCTTTAACAATATTTGTAACTGACGGCAGATGGCGCACCGGTTTTTTTAACCGCATTCAACGGAATTGGCTGGGTTATTGGTGACAAACAATATAATAATCTAACAATTTAAAAATCTTGAAAAATAGTTTAAATAAAATAAATAAAATAAAAAATATAAATAATTTAAATAAAATAAAAAATATAAATAATTTAAATAAAATAAAATAAAAAATATAAATAATTTAAATAAAATAAAAAATATAAATAATTTAAATAAAATAAAAAATATAAATAATTTAAATAAAATAAATAAAATAAAAAATTTAAATAATTTAAATAATATTCCACGGGATTGGTGATCCAGTCTGAGGTTATATTTAACAGGATGGGATTTGATCGGAATCGGGATATCACGATGACGAAATGCCCGAGTCGCCGCTTACGTCTATAAACCTAATTCTCTCTCTCTAGTGACGAAATTTTAGTGATTTAACGGGATTTTTGTGATTTGATGATGATTTCGCAAGTTAAACAGGTTGTTGGTATTGGGATTTCACAGGTTATTGATGATTTAACCGGATTTGGCTATGTTAAACGGGATTTTACGTGTTATTGATGTTTTAACCGGATTTTACAGGTTATTGATGATTTAACCGGATTTGGCCGGGTTAAATGGGATTTCACGGGTTATTGATGATTTAACCAGATTTGGCCGGGTTAAATAGGATTTCACAGGTTACTGATGATTTAACGAGATTTAACCGGGATTTTACTGATTTAGCAAAATGTTGTGTAATGTGACAGTGATTTCGCGAGTTAAACGGGTTATTGGTGATGAAATTTCACGAATTATTGATGATTTAACCGGATTTGACAAGATTTTATTGATTTAACGGTATTTTGTGTGATTTAACGGTGATTTCACGGGTTGTTGGTGATGGGATTTCGTGGGTTATTGATGATTTAACCGAACTTGGCCACCTGGCCAGGTTAAACGAGATTTCACAGGAAATCACGGGTGTGGGTGTTTTGAGAAGTTTTTCAAGTTACATAGTAACGGGTAACTTGCTAGTCAGAATTAATTTTTGGAGCCTTGAAAGTTAAGAATAAATTATTTTCTAAAAAATTGAAATTTAATTTTTGGAGACCGAAAAATGAGACTTTACTTTCGTTCTCCGAAATAAGTCAGTTTCAGTACGTATGTCAGATTAAAGACTTGTATAGCCAAGTTACTGCTTGCGTCTATAAACTTAATTTTCTCTCTCTCTACTTTCGTTTTAATTAGTCAGTTTTAATGTGTGTCAGATTCTTTTTTTGTCAGTTAATGGCATGAACAGCCATAGTAGCCGCTTATGCCGGTAAATCTTATTCTCTCTCTCTCTCTCTACTTTCGTTGTCGAAAAAATGAAGAAATAAAATGATATCTTTGATCAAAATAAAGCTATCATTCTTATTTTAAGTACCATAGAGTTGTTGAATCCCCATTCGATCATCTTCTGGCAATACAAATTCCGCTTGAATCCATTGGTAATAAGGATACATGAGTGCTGTTTGATCGCGTGAATGTGAGAGCCCTAAACTGTGGCCAAACTCGTGCGCTGCCACAGCAAATAAACTGACCCCTGGAAAAACACAAAAAGGGAAAAATTAACGCTTTCAAAAGGACAAATACACCTGGTTCTCATCACATGAATGAGGGGTGGAGGTCAACAGGAAATGATTCGTTATCCACCACATGCCCACATTAAATGACGTCATTTGTTTATTGGCTCGTGTTTATTGATAGTCCCCAGATGTAGATACAATTTTTTTTATGTTAAATAAATTTTAAAAAAATTTGATGAACTTTGATTTGACTCACCTGTGGAATCTTGATTATGAGTGGCGTCCCAGGCCTCTTCGTCATCAAAATGAGTGTCTCCTCCCAGACCAGGTCCTGGGAAAAACGCGTGTGCCAGCACGGACCCAGGACCATCGAAAGAGTAACCATCGCCATGGTAACCACGAAAAAAAGATATGGAAATGTCAGCTTCTTGACCTCGAGCTAGTTCGGTGAATGTTAGACGAGAGGCTTCGCTCCAAACCTTGAAAGCGCGGCTTAACTCGTGTCGTATTGTCCGGTAATCAAGTGTCGCTGCTGAGTCAACAATGCTAAGAAATAAATAATTGGACACAATTAAAAGTCTGAAAAGTTTTTAAATATTATGAACGTTTTAGTAAAATAAGAAATTTAAAAATAATTCAAAAATTGAGAAAAAATTCAGAAGAAAATGCATTAAAAATTCAGAAAAAAAACATTTAAAATTCAGAAAGTACTTTATAAATTCAAAAAATATTTTAAAAATTCAGAAAATGTAAAAAAACATTAAAAAATTCATTTAAAAAATATTAAAAAATTTAGAAAAAAAGCTAAAAAATTCAGAAAAAAAACTATAAAAATTTTTAAGAAAAAATTTTGAAAAAATTAATCAGAATTTGAGAAAAAAAAGTCAACTTGGTTTTAAAAAGCTCATCCGAGTCAAAAAAACTCAAATCGTTGAGAAAACTAACCTCAAAAATTTAGTAAAAATAAATTGAATAAAAGGTACCAAGAATTAAAGAAAAAAAACCCTTAAAAATTAAAGAAAAAAGTTTAAAAAAAACTCTTTTATGGAAAGATTTTTTTTCTTCAGATATTCTAGTATAAGCTGTTGAAGAAACTGCTCAAATAAATTAAATTGACAAAATAAAAAAAAAAACCTTCCTTAAAAAAAAATTTAAAAAAAAAAATGAAATGCAATAACAGCTATTAAACCCATAACATTCTTATTCTAAAAATACAAGTAAAAAATATGCATACCAAAACAAAATAAATAAAAAGGATACAATACAATAATTACACATCCCAGAACGGAAAACCGAGGACGACGTGCACCTACACCCAAATTAAAATCCTTGTAGAATTATTTGCAAGCCTTACTACACTCACTCAAGGAGGTTGTGGCGGATCAAACGGCACGTCACAGCCAAGTTGAGTGAGTGAGGTCAGGAAACCGAAAACCAAATCGCAACTCAAAACACATCCCACGGAAAAATGCAAAAATTAAAAATTACAAGGTCAAAAATAAATACTAAAAAAAAAAAAAAAAAAAAAAAAAAAAAAAACAAAACAAAACAAACGACTCCTTGTACAACTTCCATCTATGGCGCCCACAAGCATTCCCTCAAAAGAGTAGCTCACCTCCACGTGAGGTCGAGGTGATCCCATTTGCCTCCTTGAAGTGCGTATCGCCGAACTCGGTCTGAAGTCCCAACTACATCTGGAACTCCGCAACGGCGCCTCGACATGATATTTATTGTCCTCTCGTCCACCACCCCCGTCTCGGAAATGCCCGCATAACGTTGCATCGCACGAATGGCATCTTTGAGTTGCTCCTCGGTGCGCAAATTGCCAGCATTCAAGTCCGTTGGAGGCAAATAGCCATATTTGGTGAGAAAATCCTGCAAATAAATGAATAAGTCGTCAGCTCGTTCGCGCATTTATCTCAATCCCAGCAAAAGGTGACGGAGTCATCGGAAGTGTGACCACGGAAGAGCATCCGTTGCTGGCTGATCGTTAATTGGTCAAGGCGCCCTTTTTGGCTGGGGTCATTTCCGGTTTTAGTCTCTTTTTTTTTTGATTTGAAATAAGAAAGAAGGGAAAAATGGCAAAATTTGATCTTTGGTAAGAGAGCATACATCCTCCCACGCGTGTGCTCTCAAGGTAAGGCTGGAGAAGTGAAGGGAGGCCACATGTTGCGCCATCTGGCTTCTGTGAGATTTTGGCAAAAAGGAAGTGATAACCCACCAGTTGCTACATAGAAACTTGACAATGTTTGAAATGAATCTTCCTAGCCCCAACGGCCCAACAATGCAAGCCCAACAAAGGTCATTTTTGACCCAGTCAAAGATCGGATCTACAATAGTCAATAGTAGACCACCACATGTATTCCTACAAATATATTTGTTTTAAAGCTGAAATTAGATCAAATGCAGGTAAATTCCTGGCTAGCACATGTATGATCAACAATTAATAAAATGATACTACAAAATTTCTATTCCAAGTTCATGTTTGAAAGATTGAAACAAAAAAACAAAAAACCAAAAAAAATTCAGATTTGTGCATATTATAAATTCATACTGTTGATTGGACAATTATTGAGAAATGTCAAGGTGAAAAGAAATTTCCATTCTGACATTCAGAAATATTGAATTGGAACTGGTTGTCTTTTTTAAATCTATTTAGGCTCAGAGTTTTTTGACAAATGATAATATCGTGAGTATATTGAGCGTGAGCAGTACCTATTTGCAAAAGTAAAGTTTTATTAGATGTTCAATTCATTTATACTTCTGGTATTTATTTGTTATTAAGTGAGAAGTAGTAGTACAAACCAGATTTTAAATTTGAATATATTGTATTCATGTATTCAACATTTTTTTCAACATTCAAACATACGAGATGTTGATTTAACATTAACATCTTGTTAAAAAAATGTTGATAAAAAAAAGACAATCTTATATTGAAATTTGAATCAACATTTCTGATGTTTATAAAAAATATTTTCTGAATGTTGTTTAGACTTGTTATTGTTTCGTGGGCTAATTTGTAGAAAATTGATTCTCATCAGATATTGTATGATTCGCCATCCCTTAAAACGGTTTAAATGATTTTTATTATTAATTTTTTAAAGTTTTCGGAAAATATTATTTTGCATTTCGAACAGCTGATTTGAGCTAGGTAGGTGAGGGACATTGTTGGCCGCTGCTGGCAGGGCGCTATTTCTAACGTCACAGTTGGTATTCCACATGTTAAATACATAGAGTTTCCGTCACAACTGGAAAAAAATCACGCAAATTCTCGATTTGGTCTCGCTTTTATCTCTTATGCTGGATTCTCACTTGCGGTAAAATCGTGCGATTTTATTGCGTTTTGCGATTTTTTAAAACTTATTTTGCCTCAAAATTGCGCTATTTTTAAAATTGAAAATTCCCACATGCAGCAAAAACACAGAAAAACCGAGAAATGTTTCAATTTTAAAAATAGTGCAATTTTGACATTTGTTTTCCGCGCGGAATTCGCGCGATAAAGCGGAAAAATCGCAAGTGAGAACTCGGCTTCACTTTTTCATATTGTCGTCTGCTCGTTTTAACATTGGTTTTAACCCTTTAAGATTTTTCAAAAAATCCTTGAAAAATTATTTAAGGGTTTTAAATAATGCTTGAACCAATGCACCAATAAAAAGTGTGATCTTTAATCAATGCATCAAAAAAAAAATAGTTTCTTAACATTTCGTCAAAGTTCAAAAAGACAAAAACTTGGAAATTTATAATGGTAAACTACTAAACTATCACATTTAATAGACTTGGAACACTTTCAATAATCATTTCTATTTGTGTGTGGAATTAGTTTTCAAGAAATATAAAATAAAGTTTTTTTGAAAACTTGATTGATGATTTATTTCCCATAGGATCATATATAGGCACTAAAAAAATAAAGGCTGGTTGAAATAAAAAGTATTTTCAATTAACAGAAAGTATAAAAAGAAAGCATTTAAAAAAAATTAAAACTTTTTAACCTTTTTCCAAATGTTTAGCTTTATAATCTTATATAAAGGAACTCTTTGTAATAGAAAAACTCAAGTAAACTAATTTTTTAAAAATTTTTCCAGAAACAGAAATACAATTACAGAAAATGAGAAAATGTTGAAACAGATTTTTTTCCATACAAAAAAAAAAATAAATTCACTTGTTATTCTTTAAATAATTGTGTTTTATTCAAAGCACATTATTTATTGGCTAGCCATTGTCCTCTTATGCTAAATACACCTGTTTTTTAATGGAAAAAAATCTTATCTTATTCATAATTACTCAGTTAAGTAGTTTGTTTGAAAAATAAAAGTCAGTTAATTAATTTTTGCTTCATTTCTAAATGGTAATTAATAAAAAAATTCAAAAAAAAAAGTTTTTCTTTTTGCAGAAGCAAAACTCAACTCTTAAACAACTTATCTGAATTATTATGAAATTACTATAATTTGTTTCTTGCTAGTTTTTTTTTTTTTTTTTTTTGTTTCAAGTTTCTAAAGACTAAATTTATTGGTCACTTGAAGTATATGTTTAAAATATTTGCTCGCAATTTCGCTCTATATTTACCTTTTTATCTTCAAAAATTTAAGTCTGATTTATGTTTTTTTTTCATACAGATTGAAATGTAAAACTAAATAAATAACAAATTAAATTAATTGATTATCAAAGTTCAGTATATGCACTTTCTTTCACAATATATGATGCACTTTCTTGGAATTGACAAGTAGATAAAAGATTAAGTGGTGTAATATGGGAGAAAACAAAGTCAAATGATCATATACTACTGTAAACCATATAAGACCAATTATCAGAATAGTGTAGGATATAAAAGAAAGAAAAAGATCAGATATACTATAATTACTGTAATGCAGTATGAGCTTATTATAGCAATAATTGATAAAAATTTGGTATTTGCACAGTAAGAATTTATTTCATAGTATTGAGTCTAGTTTCAATAAACATGTCAGCATTGATTCCAATCAGTATTATAACTATTTTATATTTTATTTAAAAAAAAAATAAAATAAAATAAAAAACTCAATGAAGATGTCCCCACAAAAGTAAAAAAAAAATAAAATTATTATCTGATCAAATAAATTCATCTTTTTTTATTCTGATCAAATTTTCTATGACTATGGCATTGTTTATAAATCCCATAAATAAAAAAATCTCACACTAAAATTTCTTTTTTTTTTTTTTTTTTTTTTTTTTTTTATGGAATCTCCAACACCAATCTCTCCTCTCCCATCCACTCTAACTCTAACGTCTGTGAATTCTCCGATTAGCCAATATTAATTTCAATTTCATGACCATTATACCACAATAAATACCATTCTGTAAACAACATTAATTCCTACTAACTACATAAAACATTTCTTGTTGTTTAATACAACATTTCCGGTGTTTATATTTACTAAACAAAAAAAATAAAAAATAAAAAAATAAAAAAATAAAAAAATCTCAACAAACCAATTAATTATCGACCTATTGACCCAATTTCCTCAAAAAAATCACCCGAAATAAAACCAAACCAAACAATAAAAAACCACTCCAACTCTAGATGGCCCACCAATCGCAATAAACATGTTGCATTTCATCTTAATTCACCCCCCTTTAACTCTCCCAGCAGCTGGACTCTTCCCCTCCAGTCTTCTAAATTGCCTTCCCCTTATCACAAAAAGAAAGGACCTTAGTTACCATAACAACAGTCATGCGCTCGCAAGATGTGAGTCTTATCAGCGAGGGAGAAGGGAGAAAGGAGGTTTCCTCCGGAAGTCAACTATGGGGTGAATGAATCCCTCATTCTCCTCTCAGCTGCCCTCGTCTATTTTTACTATATGAATCGCCAGTCGCAGCATCTCGCAGCCAAACACGGGACAAAAAGAAAAAAAAAATCGATTTTAACCCGAGTTCAGTTATCGCGCGCCTATTCCAGGTTCCAACTCGGGTTCAGTCGACTCCGCTTACGGGCGAAGGTCACGCCGCGGGCTCACTGACTGCGACAGCGTGAGAGATCTAACGGGGAAAAAGAGTACATGGCCGAATTTCAGCGCAAAGATGCTGGAATCTTTTAAGAGACGTGTGAAAATGTAATAATTCAATGGAATTTTACTCACCACGGCGCCTGCCATGGTGGCGCTGTCGAGTTGTTGGTGGCTACTCATGTGATAGACCACGGGCCGAGCGTCCAGCGACCGGAGGCACCACGCGGCTGCCACGAGTAGCAGAAGGAACCCCATCTGAGTAGAGAACGACGCCCGGAGCGCCACTGCCAACGAACCAGGCGGCCTCAGCCTTGCGCCTAGCCACCAGGGTGCCATGACGGCAACACCAACCCAACCCTCGCTCTTCGTAACAGCCCCGCCCCTAAGGATGTGATGGAGTCGCGAGAGGATATCATAGGATTATGTTCTATGTGGTTTTGAGAGTAGAGAACGTTTGTATCCGTTAGATTTGTGACGTTTTGTTGTCTGTTTCTTGAGAAATGGGTTGGGGGGTTTGGAACTGGTATACATGAGTTGGGCACGCGTTTTCATTGATCGGTTTCCCTCCGGTTCGTGACCCTGATGGCAGATGGCGTTTTCGGGGGAATTAGGGGTCGGCGCCGATTTTACGCGACGTCTGGTTAGGATGGGGTAGGGAGTTGTTGGAAGAAAACATTTTTTTTAAAGGGAAAAAAGTTGCGGTTTTTGAGTTGTGGATGTGATTCATTTCCCTTTGGGTCTTTGGTGTGGTGGAAGAAGAGCGCTTGAGCAATTTGGTTCCAAAGTCTTGATGGTGAAATGAAGTTGTCTTAATTTTTTTTTTTTTTTTTTTTTTTTTTTTTTTTTTTTAAGGGGGTTTTTTGGGTTAGGGGAGTTTTTTAATTTTTTTTATATATTTATTTTTATTTTTGAGGGATTTGGCCTCAGTGTTGGACATGTTTCTGTTGTTTTATGTTTTTTGGGAATATGCCAATTCCAATGCTCAATGCTCTTTTAATGTATTGTTTCTCTATTGAAAAGGCAATGTCAATGCCAAAAGTGAGGCAATTATCAATTTTCTATGTTTTATCTATTGGTGATGTTATCTTTATATTTTTTTTTTTTTTTTTTTTAAAATTTAAAAAAGAGAAAAATATTATCCAAAGTTCTATATTTTCGGATGGGTCTTGTATGGCCCGAGTCGCCGCTTACGCCTAATTCTCTCTCTCTCTCTCTCGGATGGGTCTGCTGATGAGATTTTCGATAATCAAAAGCAATGTGATCTTTGCGCGAATGGTTAGTTTTTGACGTGTCTGTATTAATTGTCATTATAAATAATTTTAATTTTTTTTTTTTTTTTTATTTGGAATTAATACAATTAATTATAATTAGGAATGTTCTTAATATCGATTTCTTCAGTTTTAAAATTGCTCTACTCTCTTTTCTTTTCTTGGCTTGTTTTGTTTGTTTTGAAATGAATTAGTCAGCACGTTTGAATGTTTTCATTTTTTTTTTTTTAAAATTCTCTTTTTGGTGAAATGAGCATGGATTACGTACACATGGGTGGCGCGCGCTTCTCACCAATATGTCAAAAACTATATTCGATATTATAACTAGACTTGATGTGTTTTTATTAAATTTTAGATGGCAAAACTGATGAATTAATCGAAAGGAAATGCAAAAACATAAAACAATGATAATCCAAACTAAAATACATCCGGAAAAGTTAATTTTGAAACATATCACATCCTTTTGAATTTTAAACAACAAATCATCTGAACTAAAAAAAAAAAAACCAAAAAAAAAAAAAAAACATACATTATAATAACATTCTACAAAATTTAAAATTCAAATTATATCGGTAACTGTTTAATTTACAAAAAAAAATGGGATGTACTTCTGCTGGCACTTCATTTGTCTATTAAAATGAATGGTTTTGTAATGGTTTACAATTATATAATGTATATTAAACATTCTAAAATTAGATTTTGCTATATTTATCGTGTTTATGTACGTATCAAGATGTTTCACACATTACTATCAGCCGAAATCTAAAGGTGGTGAACCGTTAGATAAATTTAAAAATTTAAAAATTTAAAACTTCTTTATGTACTGGAAATCAAAAAAGGTTAACACTCAACAAGTAGAAATATTGTTCATTCAAATTCAGATCAGCGTTAAGTCTAAAGTCTTATTTAAAGGTGTGACTATGACTCTCAGTAAAGACAGCATCATGTGTCATACAACTCAGGATAGGTTCACACGCAACATCTGGTGGTAAAACCTGTCATCCTAGAGAGAGGTGCACAACGTGAGTTCTTTTGCACATACTTATTTAACCAATTGCAAGACATTATTTTCAGAAGATATAATTAGATTTGGTTCAGTGCATTAATCATAAGGGAAGTTGTCAGTAAATTTCTGTGAAAGTGTGGAAGATGGCAGCACTATCGAATAAGAAATAGAAATAGTCAGGTAATGGAATTCCATTGACTGATTGTCTCTCGTCAGTTGTGTTGTTGTAGGAGCCAATGCAGATAAAATAACAGTTTTTTATGTTAATGATTGCAATTATCTGTGGGAATTCAAATTCCAATTTTTTTTTTTTAGTTTTTAGTTTTTAAGGGACCACTGATCACTTTCTCCATTGACAACATGGTGCAACGAGAATACGTTTGCAAGTGTGATCGTTAGTGGGTGTCGGCAAACCTGGTCCACTCTTTGTAATCTTAAAACACTGTTATTTTATCTGCATTGGCTCCTACAACAACACAACTGACGAGCGACAATCAGTCAATGGAATTCCATTACCTGACTATTTCTATTTCTTATTCGATAGTGCTGCCATCTTCCACACTTTCACAGAAATTTACTGACAACTTCCCTTATGATTAATGCACTAAACCAAATCTAATTATATCTTCTGAAAATAATGTCTTGCAATTGGTTAAAAAAAAAACAACACTTTAATATTCATTTTTTATTAAAACTGTTATTAAAATCGAATTGACAATAAACGATTTAGTCCAAAATTGAGCAAAAACTGAGCAAAAAATGAGCAAAAAATGAGCAAAAAATGAGCAAAAAATGAGCAAAAAATGAGCAAAAAATGAGCAAAAAATGAGCAAAAAATGAGCAAAAAATGAGCAAAAACTGAGCAAAAACTGAGCAAAAACTGAGCAAAAACTGAGCAAAAACTGAGCAAAAACTGAGCAAAAACTGAGCAAAAACTGAGCAAAAACTGACCAAAAATTAATTTACTTCTTCAAGATTTTGAATTTGTCAAATGAATGACACCGTGGTCAAGACAAGCAGTAGTGCCATCTAAAGGATAGGATAAAACTGGAATTAAATGTTGATGTTTTTAGTAGTATAGTTTTATGTTTTTAGTAGTGTTTTTTTAGAACCTTTTTTTCCATTGTATGGAAAAAGTAAACTGGAAGTTGAAATTGGAGCACATGTTTTGAACCAAGCTTGGATGTGGCTAGAATGAACCACCTTAACCACTGGCCAGGTGCCATCTTCAAACGATTAGCAGCACCTCCTAGCCTAATGCCTGCGGCAGGCTGACCTCGCCTTGCTAGGTAAAGTGGACTGGAAATTAAAATTGGAGCACTCCATGGAGCTCCATGTTTTGTACCAAGCCTTCTATCTACCTTCGTGACCTTATCTATTGTTGGTGGTAGTGTTGAATTACAAAATAATACTAATTAAAATCTATAAATTTCTGAAACAATCATCAAAATCCTATGATACCACAAAGATAAATAATTAAAATCTATCAATTCTACAAATAAATTTGAACAACATCCATCAAATATGTCAATTCCACAAAAATATCCATCAGCAACTCCTCAGAAATATTTCTATAAAATTCTTTTGTTCGAAAATGATTTTTTTACTACTCCAGAATCAAACAGAATGAAAATCCCGTGAGAATCCGCCCAGCAGACTTTAGTTTTGTGGCCCTCAAGGCAAAGCTTTAAATGAGACCCCATAATGGAATTAAATATAAAAAATATGTTTAAAAAAAAAACGAGTTTCTCTCCACTTCTCCCTCTATAAGGTTAATTACAGAAAAAAAGTGTTTCATTTCTGTTCAATGGAAGGAGTGAGATCGTGAATAGATAGAATAGACAGTAGCGCCATCCGTTGGTTTAAACTACTACTAAATGGATTGAAACCAAGCAAGAAGCGATGGATTTTTTTTCTGGCAATATTTCGTGTTGCATTTTTAAAAGATATCGCCTTAATAACGTTTAAAATAAGTTTGGCAGAAAACCGTACAAGAATTTGACACAATATAGGAACCTAGGGACGATAAATGCAACTATTTACTGAAATCGTCTGGCATTTCTTTTAATCACATTTATTGACGTCACGACAACGGATGACATCATTATTACTGTCGTTTGCTTGTGTCGGTGTCGAACTGCTTGTTCCGTGCTCCGATGTGTTCTTCTGTGATTCAAGATAATTCTCAAGCGTGTTCTATCATTCTAAAGCTTTTGTGAATTTTGTTGTGTGCTACTTTCAGTCGTGTTTCTTTTCTTTTTTTTAGCAGCCATGCCATGATTTTTACATGCGATATGTTCGAAAATGGCCGCCATCACAACTCATCTTGTTGACTATCGGTGATTTAATATTGAATTTGCTGGTATTTGCGTCGCCATTTAATAGAAATCAAGCGCCGAATATAAGGAATTAATATATACGTATTTTGATTAACTTTTTATTCAGAATATCTTTTACATGAAACTCGCGTTTTATTTATTCATTTAGGTCTATGATGTATCGTAATGAAAATGGCGGATTAATTTGATGCTGGTGCGGTTTAGATTCGAATGTGGGGGTGTAAAATCCAACTCTCTACCTCCCCGTGGTCACCCCTGGGAAAGATTGTTCTATAATAACACAATCTAGCTAAAAGAGAGCTCTGGTCATTCAAAATTTCCATATTTCAACATTGAATAAAATTTTTATTTTGTGTTTGTACTGTAAGACTGCATTCGAATATTAAGAGTGTAGCATTGTACTGTAATATTCAATCCCGGATTCGTACGTGTTGCTTTGAGTGAAACTTGTTCATCATTTTCTAAATCGGGAAAAATATAATATTTCGAAAATTTGTTGCATTTCTGAAAAGTGTGTGTGGGGGGGGGGAACTTCCAAGCCCAGCCTCCTCGTGGCCTCCCCTGGGCACTCCGCTGTGGCACTTTGTTTTTCCACTGCAGTGGTGCTAATGGGTCCTCTGGTTATCTGTTTTTTCTTCTTTTTTGCTTCTCTTTTCCTTCTGTGGCTTGTTTTTTTGACCAATTCTGCAATGGAATGTACGAATGTAGTGTTTATCAATGGTCAAATGTGTGTGTGTGTGTGTGTGTGTGTGTATGGCCTAAGTTGCAGCTTGCGCCTATAAACTCACTTTTTAAACTCTTGTGGCGCCTTTTTTGAGTCTTCGGAACTTTACTGCAGCTCTTTCCGGAGCAGCGCAGAAATCGAAACATCCAGCGACATCCGCCTCCCGCTTTAGGCTCGAAGAAGCACCATGCTTATTCTGGGAATAGCCAAGGAAGATACATGAGCATGACTTGTTGTCCAGTTTGGTACGGTGAACCTTATCCAGGAAAACCTCTCTCTCTCCAGTCCAGGTCTCTTGTGGGGTCATGTCCTTCAAACTCTTGGTGGGACATCGATTTCTAGTATACGCCACAGTAGCCATCGCTTCAGCCCAGTAGGATCTCCACTATCCACTTGAAGAGTCCGCGCCATTTCCACCAAGGTGCGGTTTTGGCACGCTCAGCCACTCTGTTCTGGTTTGGCAAGTAGGGTGTGGTCGTTTCCTGAAGTAAACTCCCCACCCGTAGGGTAACCATCGTACACTTTTGGAAATCTCTCTCTCTCTCTCTCTTAACCCAGGGGGGGAGAAAACTTCCAAGCCCAGCCTCCTCGTGGCCTCTCCTGGGCACTCCACTGTGGCACTTTGTTTTTCCGCTGCAGTGGTGCTAATGGGTCTTCTGGTTATCTATATTTCCTTCTATTTTTGCTCTTCTTTCTCTTCTGTGGCTTTTGTCTTTGGGTTTTTGATCAATTCTTTGATAATGTAAGACTGCATTCCATTCTGCAATGGAATGTACGAATGTAGTGTCTATCAATGGTCAAATGTGTTTGTCTGTGTCAGATTTAAGTTGGTCAGATTTAGTATGTCAGTTTCAGTATGTAGGACTAAAAGACTGTATGGCCTAAGTCGCCACTTGCGTCTATAAACTCAATTCTATCTATCTATCTCTCAACCCAGCCACAACCCACAGGCAAGTCAGTCTCGTCAATAACACAGCCACATGAAGCCAAACGCTCGTGAAGCTGGGTCACTTAGTCCAGATAATCTTCAATGCTTTCCTGGCTCCCGAGCGAAACACTCGACAGCCGCAGCTGTCGAGCATTGCCGTTTGATCAGCCTTCTTGACGTGCAGCTTTTCCAAAAGCGTCCAAACGTCCTCTGCGGTGCGGCAATTAATGACGAACAGAAGCTCCTACAAAGTAGTCTTGGCATCGGCGTCTCTGCTAAATCAATCTTCTTGCGTTCCTGTCATTGGACCGCCTCTACCATACGAAACAGTCGAAGCCGTAATGCGCTTCTTTTATTAGCTTAATACATTTATGTTGAAATTCATGGCTGTCATGGTTATTAAACTAGTTGTTTAATTAGGTGTTCTGCATAGAACTAAAAAAAGAACAGTTTAAATAAACAATCGTTTATTATAGCTAAGGTTGCGATTGGTTCGGTTTAAAACCGAACCAATCGGTTTCGGTTTGCTGTCGGTTTGGTTATGGTTCATGAAATATGAACCGTTACACAAATGGTTTGGTTTTGGTTTGTGACTGAACCAAACCGAACCAAACCGTAAATCGAACCGATAAAACCGAATTTTACATTAAAAATTAAAAAACAATATAAAAATAAAGAAATAATATAAATGTTAGGCCTGTAATACATGTAATGTAATAACAATTTAACAGCATAACAAATTCAATTGTTATAATGTTAAATTGTTGTAATTGTTACGTATACGTTCACACCAATCACATCTTTACATTACGACTACGTCTTATATTTTCCATTTTATTGTCTACGGTATATAAAAACACAAATCACAAAATGTAATTTACATTTTCACAC
>JH431902.1:0-10750 GCA_000239455.1 Strigamia maritima | reverse complement strand
GCACTTGACTCTGTTGATTTCAGCCACACTTTGTTGTTGCTGATCGTCCGGATCGTCGTCGTCTGCTTCGCCGCCGATTGGTGCACCCGCTTCTTGGCGCAGTGCCTGCCACAACGCGCACGCCAAGTCAAATTTTTTTCTCTTGGTTACGTCGATCCCTCTTTGCACAAGTAATGGTTTCAATTCCTCTTTAACTCGTAACAGCATCAGCTCATCCAATGTTGTCACCGCTTTGTCCGTAATTTTTTTGATTACCGCTTCAATTTCCGCCATTTTCTCGATTTGATCGACCACTCGCACTTCTCTGTTCACTTTTGGCGGCCTGCCTCGCTTTTTCTTCGGTGAATCCGTTTTACTGCCGCCCTTCAACTTATTTTCTGCTCACTTCGACTTGTTTTCAGCTCGCACTGCTCTTACATCCCACTTCTGATGTAGAAAGTTGTTTTGAAACCTCGATTTCCAGTTAAAAAGAATGGTAGCCAAAAGGGCTGACAACCAGTCAGTTCAAGTTTAAATTTCAGAATGCTTTATTTTACAAGAATTTACAAGAATGTTAATCTTTTAATCTTAATCCCTTTATCTTAATTGAACTCTGCATTCTTTCTTTTTAAGGTGCTGCTCTCTCGCGTGCTCTCCTTGCAGCTTTCCCTTAATTTCCCCTTTTCCCCTTTCCCATCTTCTTTATATCTATCTATCTATGTTAGCGGGTTGTCCAGGCGGAATTGGTAGTGGGTTAGAATCAGTACACCGGGATCTTAGTCACTTGTTAGCCCGGATCCGGGGGGAGAAAACTTCCAAGCCCAGCCTCGTCGTGGCCTCCCCTGGGCACTCCACTGTGGCACTTTGTTTTTCCGTTGCAGTGGTGCTAATGGGTCCTCTGGTTATCTGTCTCTTTTTTTTTGCTCTTCTTTCCCTTCTGTGACTTTTGTTTTTGTGTTTTTGACCAATTTTTTGATAATGTAATGCTGCATTCCATTCTGCAATGGAATGTACGAAGGTAGTGATTATCAATGGTCAAATGTGTTTGTTTATGTCAGATTTATAATGGTCAGATTAAAAGACGTGTATGACCTCAGTCGTCGCTTGCGTCTATAAACTCAATTCTATCTATCTAGCCCGGATCGGTACAACTGGATTGGTATGCCCGGATTAGTACGCTTGGGTTAGTATCCCCGGATCAGTACGCCTGGTCGGCGGGTTTAGGCAGGGTCGGCCGGATACGTTAGGGTCAGTACGCTGGAAGTTGGAACGCCGGGGTTGAAACGACGAGGTTGGAACGCCGGGGTTGAAACGACGAGGTTGGTATGCCGGGGTCGGTACGCTGGGGCCTACACGCCGCTTGGTTGTGCGGAGAGGTCAGTAGGGCAAAAAGAAGAGAGAGAGAGAGAGAATTGAGTTTATAGACGCAAGCGACGACTTAGGTCATACACGTCTTTTATCTGACATACTGGGGGAGAAAACTTCCAAGCCCAGCCTCCTTGTGGCCTCCCCTGGGTACTCCATTGCAGCACTTTGTTTTTCCGCTGCAGTGGTGCTAATGGGTCCTCTAGTTATCTATCTCCTTTTTTTGCTCCGCTTTCTCCTCTGTGGCTTTTGTCTCTCTCTCTCTGATCATTTTTTTGATAATATAATGCTGCATTCTATTCTGCAATGGAATGTGCGAATGTAGTGTTTATCAATGGTCAAATGTGTTTGTCTGTGTCAGATTTAGTATGTCGGATTAAAAGACGTGTATGGCCTAAGTCGCCGCTTGCGCCGGTAAACCCTATTCTCTCTCTCTCTCTCGCCGCTTGCGTCTATAAACTCAATTCTATCTATCTATCTATCTGCCCAAGGTAAGTCCAACTTTCGCGTTTTCCAAGACGTCCTCCGCTGCAAAAAACTATTATCTGCGATTTTTTAGTGTTAATTTCCAGTTTGTGCTTCCGAATATATGTTTCTAAGTCGTTTATCATCTCTTGCAGGCCCTCTGCCGTTTCCGCAATAATAGCGATATCTCGCAAATTTTAAGCAGAAGATCTTTTTCAGATTAATTTCCACTCCTCCGATATTCAATCGTTCCCATCTCTCTCTTCTATTGTTTGTCTTTGTCAGATTTATATTGGTCAGATTAAAAGACGTGTATGACCTCAGTCGTCGCTTACGTCTATAAACTTAATTCTATCTATCTATCTCTCTTCTATATCATTTATAAAAATAGAAAAAAGGCAAGGGTTAAGCGGACAGCCTTGGCGGACACCAGTACTCGTCCAGAAACAGTCAGTAAGTCCCGACATCGTGATGACTTCGTTCCGAGTTTCACAATACATATTTCTAATGTTGTTTAACATCTTGCCACAAATATACTAATCTTCCATAACCTCTCCATTAGTAACGCTCTGTCCACCTTATCAAAAGAAAGACAGGAGGAACTAGAGGAATTTTCTTGAGAGACTGATTACTGTGTTGATATTGTGTTGTTTAATTGTTTTTGTTAAATAAGAAGGGTCGATTTTGATAATGTATTTTGTTTACCCCTTTTCAAAGTGCTTTGGCACGCATGAATTAATAATATTATTTCAGTCTCAGTATGTCAGATTAAAAGACGTGTATGGTCTAAGTCGTCATTTGCGTCTATAAACTCAATTCTATCTATCTATCTGCAATGGAATGGTACGAATGTAATGTTTATCAATGGTCACATTTTCTGCCTCTTGGATGGCTGATCTCTTCATTATGAAATGATTCATGATGGTCAATAACCACGTTTTGCAAATTCTTCTAATTATTTGGCAAGCAGAGTTGAATTTTGATGTTTTGTCTGACTTAATGTTACTATTATGGAATGTGGGCAAACAAAATTTAGTCTAAAGGTGTATAATTTATTAACTCAAATCTCAATTGATAGAATGTTCAAAAAGTAATCAATATTTAAATGTTAAAATTGTATTACAGTAACTCAATAAATAATGCAGTAAAGTGTTCATTTTTTTAAACTACATGTATATCTACTGTATATACTGTATATATAAATAACAATACAAAAAAATTGTATAACATAATTGATTATCTTACCAAAAAGTATAATTTATTTTGATATATCTTGTATAATATTAAAGCCATTCAGTTAGTAAAAAATATAAAAAAACTGTAATGTTTACATTATTTTCTAACACATTAATCCTATATTAAGCAACAATTGATTTTTTTAATGGCCGATGACACCAAGTATAAACTACATTTCAAAAAATTATATAAATTACTAATATTTTATAGTTGTAAACTCATTTTTTTAATTTTGTTTTTTATAAATGAAAAAAATGTTTATTGAACACATCACTTCTTCATTTATCAATATCAATCATAGAATAGGTGCTGGTTTAATGTCGACTGCAGCATTTCCAATTGCTGCACCACGAGTCGCTCTTGAAGCATTCTGAATGTTTTTAAGTTTTGAATATGAAACACATACATATACCGGTTTGTAGAGCACCACAGTTTCTGCTTCGTCCGTACTTCCATCATACACTTGGCCCAGTTGAAATTCTGGGCCTATGTATAGGCCACCTTCGACGTGGTCAGCTGCCACTTCTGAAAGTAATTTGATTACTTATGGTACAAACTGCTCTTGCAATTATTAGGTGCAGTTGAGCTTCAATGACTTAATTTGGAGTTCAATATTGTGTATTGCAAATGGTTACCAAATGGTAAAGATATTAAAATTTGCTGATGAGACTAAATAGGAAGTTGGGTTGGGTGGGGCAACTCAATTCAGACCTCAAATTTGATCTTCAGGTGACCATTCTGGATGTTTAAATCAATGGACTTTATTTCTGTCTTTGATTTGTGTATGTCATATAAAATATATCCAAGAGCTCATCTGTAGATTCTCATCTGTAAATTCTATCTTGTGTTAGGTCACAAGATTTGTTTTGGGGACGATTTTATCAATTGTGATATTAATCTTCACTTATTATAACAGATTTGCAGGTTTGCTGGATGGCACATTCATTTCTTCAGGTTTAAGAATTTTTCAAAATTTTAAAATTTTACATGTTGCAGTCTGCTATTCATTACTGCAGTTCTAGACTTGCAGGTATTTTTATAAACTAGAGCTCACAATATTCAGAAAATCCTGAAAAATTTCGGCACTTGGCCAAATATTTGACTACAAATTTTCACAAGTTTGCAAATCTTTCTTCACAAAACCCAGCCAAAAACTGCATTACCTAAACTACCTTAGCAACTTTTTTGATTCTTACCATAACTGATTTGTGTTTGTTGATTAGAATTTGGAATTCGAAATGGACATGTCGCAATTGAAATTGGAAAATTAAGATTAAGATCTTCTCCTGAATTTTCCAATTGCAGACTCACCTTACATAAAAAAAAAAATATTTTTTTTAAAATTAAATCTTAAAAAATTATTTTCAAGACTACTCAATACTTTAAGCATATACTGCACTTGTAGCAGACGACAGATGCCAACTAATGTAGGAGGCATAACTGGAACCACTAAACTGGATGATGAATCAAATTTGGACCTGGAGTGAGAGTGCACTGGATCCCCTGTGTACTCGAGGACGGTGTGGCTCGTGCTTTTGTTTACGCCCAAAACCCGACGGTCGATAAAATAATCAACGTACTGAAACCATTTGCCAGAAAAAAATGTTACTCTTATGTATTAAAAATGTATGAGGTGGCAACAACAAAATGCTCATAACACCTGAACAAGTTTCAGCTTTAAGCGTGCTTCTTCTTCGCTTTGATTATCTATATCTGCTTTTAATTTAATGCTCTCCCCACAGCAGTAGGCTGATCTTTCAAGTTGAGTTCTTAAAGTAACAGGTCCACGAGCGCAGCATAGACAACAAGTAGAACGTTTGTCCTGTCCAATGAGGGGTTTCTAGAAATTAAAAAGAAAATGTTTTTTATTTTTGATTTGTTGTATGGAAATGCGATTTATTAATTAGAATTTTTGGAAGACAGAATGAATTTTGCCTAACATTCTGCTTGCAAATTATGAAGAAAATAAAAAAATTCCACTAGTTACCAAAATTACAGGAAATTAATTGAAAATCGTGTAGGTAATGAATTATACAAAAAAAAAGTGTAAGAAGTTTTTATAATCGCTTAAGTTTTGAGTGTCTTAAATTACAGTATATGAATTATAGGATTAACTGATAAAAATAAATGTTGAAAAAATATTTTTTAATTGATGGATTTTATTTAAAAAATTTGGTTACGCAAATAAATATTTTAAGAGAAGTAGGTATGCAAAAGTAAGTAATTCATAAAAAATATGTAATTTATATAAAAATTAAATTTTTAGAAGAATGAACTCAGAAAATTAACTTTTCAAGTAAATAATAGAAATTTATGAAAATTAAATTAAAAAACAAAAAAGAACATATACCACTGTATAATTGTTGATTTTTAATCAAAGGATTTACGACATCAAATTTTTTATTGGTCCATTGGATTAGGCATGTTTTAAAATCTTCAAGTAATTTTTCTGAGAAAACGAGCAGCCGACAATATGACAATAGAATTGGCGCGATTGTTACCAATCGTGACGTAATCTTTAAAAATTTTGGTATGGCATTTTGTTTGTGCAATTATTTATAATGTATGAGCTGTTTGGATACAAAATGTTTTTTTAAAACATACTTTTATATTATAAGTCAGATTTAGTTTGGCAGATTTAAGACGTGTACGGCCTAAGTCTTATGTCCGTAAACCTAATTCTCTTTCTCTCTCTCTCTCTCTCTCTCTCTCTGGTAACTTTAAAAAATAAATAAGAATCATTTTAAGAGATGGCGAACATTTTTTCAGTAATAAAATTTTTGATGTCATAAACTCTTAAAGCAAATTAAAATAATTGAAATGAATTCACTTTGAAATAATATTAATATATTAAAGTAAAAAATATTATGTTTAATATATGTTTAAAGGGGCATTTTTATGTAATGTGCTGCAATTTTTTAATGCACTAAATTATTTAATTAATTACCGTACTTGTATGAACTTTCATTTTAAGTTTTTACTTGAGGCTAAATGAATTTAAATTTACTTATAAGTTATTCACATTTCTTTCATTATGATTATTCCAAAACAGCCCAACAAAATGGGAAAAAAAAGTTTGCCCATTGGTTCAACATACTGTTCGTACTTTAAAAAAATCAAACAATTGCAATTGGTGTAAAATTTTGATGCCAGAATGAATGAAAATAAAAAGTTAATTAAAATAAAAGATAAAAAATTAGAATATTAGAAAAAAAATGTGAAAATTTATTTAATTATTTCTCATATGAAACAAAATACAAAATATAAAATAAAATGTGCGTATTTATTTTTCATATAAATATGTATATATTTTGTTTGTCTTTCTATTCATATCTATATATGATATTTAGCTGAAGCAATATACATGTACAGTCTACTGTATTGAAAAAATACAAAAAAAATTTAAAAAAGAATATTTACTAAATATTGTTCATCCATACAGTCAATATGCGGTCCAATTATAGTAAAATATTTCATTCCTTGGGGTGGAGATGCGTACGGAATATCCAATGTGACTCTTATATAATACCGCACAGTACCAACTTTGCTTTCAAAAGAACAAGGAAGTGCACTTTCCGGAAGCTGAAATCTGAAGGAAAAAGAATGGTTTCCTCTTGGTAAAATTGGCACATTTCCCTCAATTTTATCTGCAAAGTAAAAAAATAAATAATAAATAATATTAATAAATAATGATAAGAAAAAAATAATAAATAATAAATTCAACAATTTTTGTAAACAAGTACAAGAACACATAAAAACAAATTTTATTTAAAATAACATTTATTAATAATAATAATAATTATTTTAAAATAAAATAAAACCAATTATTTGTTTTTACTTTTAACCAAATTGTGTAAAAAAAAAAATATTATTTTAATATTATTTCGATAACCCATGAATAAAAGATGACACATTAATTGTACCTTTGCCCCAGATGGTTGCCCTCTCATCTATAAAACATTGATCATCTAGGACAGTTCTCCGATCTCCACTGACCACAACTTTCCACTCGGTGTGCGCTTTGCCTTTCAGTCCCACACGGATTGCTAAATTAGAAACGGGGTTAAATTACTCGAAACATGTAAACAAATGCGATGAAAGCACCTTTCAGCTTGAAATTTTCAATTGTATCAATTATCACATGTCCATTGATGACTTCACCCGCGTAATACATCTCTTTCTCCAACTTAATATCGAATTGCCTAATGTAATCCATTCCGTTCTCCTATGTGCTCGCCACTGGCTGAAAGTCGTGATAGATGTGCGTTGTCTCGGCAGCCATTTTCCGTCTCTCGATCCATGCCAACTCTCTCCGCACTTGCCCCGTTGCTATGACAACCGAACCCATTTGGCGCAATGTGTGAGAGAATGGTTGCCTGGCAACCGTCTTCAAGATAGAATTATGGCCTATCAACCCTTGTTAATGGATGAGTCAGTGTGCTGTTGCGCACCTTTTTAGACTTTTAACAAGTTTATAGTGTTTTAATTAAAGATTACGAATTTAAATGGAGATTTTATGTGTGGTAATTTTCGATTTGGGTGCTTTGACGCATAGAAATTGTTATTTTGATTAAATTTGTATGCAGGGTTGTTTTTTTTTTTTTTTTTTTTAAGTAACAACTCCTAAACAAACATCAATTTCAAAATTGATTTGATGCAGTTGATAAGGGAGTGAGTGTTGTGGTGGCAATTCAATGGGACCTCGAAAAAATATATTTGATGGGATTACTGACAATCAATATTGAACTTTTACATCATTGGAAAAAGAGGAAATCTGTAAATTGTATAGAAATGGAATTTCTTAGTTTTCCAAAAAAGCATTGCAATGGAAGTTTTGTTATTGTTTTGATGGAGCTCGTGGAGCAATCTTTTATTTGAGTTTTTTTTTTTAATTATCAATTTTTTTATTATTTTTTATTTGTGTATTATTAGAATTACTTGTATATCACAAAGCAGTAAATGTTTATTATTTTTCTACTTTTTCATTACACTAATATGGGAAAAGTAGCTGCCGCGCTAACTATTGTATATAACCGGTACAATAAATCATGATGAGTGATGATACAACAAACAGCTGCTGGTAGAAATATATGGAATTTTTTTTTAAGTGGCAGCTGTTAGAGTGACTAATCAAAGAGTTTAGCAAGTCTAGATAACTAGCAAATTGAAATTGTTCCGATTTAAAAGTAGATGTATGTGCAATCATATTTTAAACATATGGGCATGTGGCTATTTTATTGTCACATCTTTCTCCAATGAGATAATTTACAGAAGAACATGTATGTTTTATGGTTTTATGTGAAAAATTGTTCTGTTCTAACTCACTCTTGGTTACTCACTGCCATTTTGTATAAATAACTGGTAAAAAGAACTGGTACAAATATACTGGTGAATAAAACATAAGATTTCTTCTCATCAGGTCTCGTTTTAAAAATAAAATTTAAATTCACAGCAAATTCAATGGTTGGTGACCGATCCCAACTAACAATGAGAACAGGCATCTCCAAATAATGTTTAATTGGCCGAGTTGTGATGGCCAATGTTCATTCTGAGTTCTGACGAAGTGAGAATAATTAGCCAAAATAACACCAAGAAATTTTTTAAATTCTTTTTTTTTTAAAAAAAAAAAACATGAAATTGGTGTCAGTGGTTGTGGTTGATTGGTTGTAATTGTTTTAAAATTGGAGATTTGTTTTTTTTTAGAGAAGATGGGGGAGGAAATTGAAAAAGCTGATTGGTTTTTTTTGGTTTGCGGATCGAAAAAATCGAATTAGAACTAAATAAAATCGCCAAAAACGAATTAAAACGAAATAAAATCGCCATAAACAAACCTAATTCACATACCAATAAAATTGAATCAACAAAAACCAAAACAAAATATCGATTTACTCACTTGTAAAATTACCCCAAAAAATACTGTGAAAGCTTCAATTAAAATGGTCACCCCTATAAATGTGGTCCCAAATAAACCGTTGCTCTTAAATTAAATTAAATTCCTTTACTGCATGCGCACGTTTCAATTTTTCGTCACTTAATGGCGCAACCAGTAAATTCTCTTAAAACCCTCAAAACTATTAATCTTAGATGCAAAATTTTATTATGTGGTTTCTGAGCTATTTTCATGCCAATCGGATATGAATTCGATGAGAAACAGCCCTTACAGATATAAATCCCACCACCATTTGATTCAAGGTTGAGAGAAAACTGTATAACAGGTTTGGCCATTTGATGCGGGCCTACCATTGGCGCAAAATTTTATGACGTCATGCTACGTCAGAGGGCAGACACAATGTGGCACAATGCTCAAAAACCGTTGGAAACCTTTGCTCTAGATTGGAATTCTATTATTTCGTCATGGTTTTATTCAATGTTCGATCATTTATATACACAGAGTTGAGTATTAGTTTCACATGAGGATAATATATTATTTTATTTTATTTCACATTTATTTTTATTTGTTTTGATGCAAGTTCCGCCTCCGCGTGTTCTTGCATCAAAACAAAACAAAACAAAACGCTTGGATGTTTTGGTCGTTGTTATTGCCACCGTTGTTATTGCCACCATTTCCGTGTGGTCGCCCGTGAAAATTCATGAGAAGTAGGCTGGTAGGCGTAATTTACAGATTTGAAGTTTATATTTTGTGCAAGTTATATACATTTATTAGCATAAAAATACAATTTTAAGCACATTTTTTAGAGTAATTCTGTGCCTAAGATTGTATAACTGCTCAAAAATGTATTTTTATGCTGAAATAAATATTATATTATTAACAGAAAATTATATTGCATTTTCCATCTCTAATATTTTATTTTGAGATGTTAAATCAAGATAAGATTTTTGTTTTTGTAGATCATGTTGGTATACATTTGTTAATTCTCATTTGTATCTTACAGTAATGAATAAAAATAAATAAGTATGAAACTTTCTTTATTTCATTTATTATTTAATAACATGTTTAAGTTTACCTCCGCTTGGATGTTTTGGTTGAAGTTATTGCAACCATTTGCTGCGCACGATGGCATTTCCGAGCATTAAACGGTTTGTAAATAGCTGCTGTCTGCCTTCTGACGTCAGAGCAACCTAGCTCCGCCTCCTCTGTTACCGGAAATAACGCGTTTTGCCCAAGTGGCCAAACCTTATATACCTCAACCTTGATTTGATTGGACAGGTGTATGAGAGCGAGCTCATGCTGGTGGCAAAATCTGTAAGTAGATTCTCATCTCTCTTATTCGAACGAATTACATGACGTCATAATCTTATACGTCTCATTTCCGGGCTATGGCGGCGGTGACTCGTTATTGGGCTCCTACAAAAAGCTGGGTACCTACCCCACCTTGGGTACCCAATAGGTGCCCCAAACTAATTTTTTTTAGAAAAACTGAATAATCTATATTAAATTAGAATTATTCAAAAATAAAATTGCTTACTTTAAATAAAAGATGTCCAAAAAGTAGATTATTCCATCTGTGAAATCATCAGGTTTTACTTCTAACAACCAGAACTGAGTTGCCAATCAATTTAACAAATTGCCTATAGACAGATTTATACTCTAAAGGATTCAATCTGCATTTAACCGGATCTCACATCTCACATCTAATGCTACAACGTGTGGGTGGGCCGAGTAGGAGTAGTGGGACTAATGGTAATTCTAAATATATTAAATTCAAATGAATGTGATAAACTACTGACTAAGTCGAAGTGTTAT
>JH431901.1:96537-107530 GCA_000239455.1 Strigamia maritima | reverse complement strand
TTACAAGAAATAGGCTTAAATGGTGTCACGCATCAACTTCCAAATCCGCAACGTTGTTGTTGTTATTGTTTTTTTTTTTTTTTTTCTTTCTCGTAAAATGAAATTGTAATGAGAAACTCGAGTGTCCCGAGACCACTAATTATTGTGTCAAGTTCGTGAGGGGGAGAGAAAGTCTTACAATTATCGTTGTATTAAAATTAATTAAATTTGTTACCTAAATGGGAACTCATATGCCAAACTGTACGCCATGGTGGCGACGATCGCTAGTAGTTCGAAGATCAAACCGTAGATGCTGATGCCTTCGCCACTTTTGGCGCGAACTAGTTTTATGATTTGAGGCACTTTGACTAAAATTGAAAATGAAATTTTTGTTAGAAATTAAAACTAGAGTCGTAAGTTTCATAAAATATTGTTTGAATAATAAAAATAATCGTTTTTATGTGAAAAATGTTTGATTTTTAAAGTTTTGGATATTATTAAGTCATCCGCCATCTACCGAGAGGAGTGTCAACTAAAGGAATATTATTTTCTTCGTTTGTCAATAATTAATTTGTTTATTTTAATATTTTATGGAGAATATTGATGTTTTATTATACAAACCTAAAATGGATCCCAATATAATTCCTATTCCTAGAATCTTGCTCAAAGTAATTTTCAAACATTGTACTGTAAAAAAAAATAACAAAATTAAAAAAATACAATTGAAATTTGAAAATATAAAAATAATAAAAACATGTAATTGAAAGCATCTTTACTACTATTCAATGATGTAATCATGTGATAATAACATAACAATAAGATTTATAAATAATCTATGATGCACTTTATCAATGATATAAAATTATCAATTTCTTTTTAAGTTAAGATTTTTATTTATTGTAAACTTTCAGGGTTTTAGTTATAAAGTAGAATATTAAAAACTCAATTTTTAAAATTTCAATACAAAATTAGTTTTATGATGTAAAAAATAAAAATAAATATCCATTATGTAATATGTAATATGCAATTTTTTCGAAAACCACATTTTTTTTTTTTTTTATAATTAGATCAATTTCGAGGTCAAATGTGAACCTTTCAACTAAAACCTGCTCTCATGACAAGATTTTACTACACCTTTTGAATTAAAATGCAACAAATCAATCGTCTAATTATTGTGATGATTGTATTTGTAATTATTGACAATCTTACCATGATAGTAATTAAATTTAACGAAAAATTCATCGATACAGTGATGAGGAAGCAGGTGGTGTAAAACATTTGTCAACCAAGCCGCCATTTTGTCCCTGAATGCGAGACTTGTATCTTATTGGGTATATTTTTTAAGCAGTGTATTTACTATAAACTAAACAAAATACTTTTACATTAAATAATAAGATAATTTTAAGTTTATAACAGCTACAAATTGATTTTATTTGTATTCTTATTTTATTGTTATTTGTATACTCCGCACAAACGAACATGGCGGCCGGTGTGTCAACATCTATGCACAAAAACATAAAATTAAACGCTATCAGCGATAGAAAGAAATTAATAAGGAATGTTTTGTGTGCTCCGAATGTTAAAAAATGGTATTTTTATCAATTTAATGTTGGATAATTTCTAAAACTGACTTTTGATTATTTTTTTTTTAGGCCGATGATTGAGACGAAAGACGAACACGTGCTCCTGGACACTATAAAAAAGTAAGTAAATAATACCATAGGTCTATAATAATGCCACAACTTTAATTATAAATTTATAATTTATTATAACATCCAAAAAAATATTGTCGTTTCAGTGTGATCACGCCTTTAAATATCCATAAATTAAAGGAAATCCAGTACCCAGAAGAATTGCACACAAGGAAAGAAAAAAATGATCACAAAAAGAAAACACGACTCGAGCACTGGGCACAAGGCAAAGCAAAGAGGTGAATAATTTTTTTTAAAAATACATTTATTGTTAAAGACAGTTAATTTTCTTCGGCATAGATCATGGCTGGTATTTGGCATCAATGAAGTGACAAAATGTTTAGAAAAAGATCAGTTATGTGCAGTTTTAGTCACGCGAGACATCACACCCACAATGATGTCTCAGCATTTAATCTCACTATGTGAAACGCGAAAGGTCATCGGGGCTTCCATCCGAGAACTCAGGAAAACATTGATGGATGTTTTAAACTTGAAAAGTTGTTTAGCTTTAGGTTTAAAAGTATAATTACAATATGTTACAATTAATTATTGACTGTTTAATACCTTTAATTTATATTTCAGAAAGGAGTAGAAGATCCAACTAATTTATTCCACGAAATTTATGCAGCTTTTAAGTCAATTAAAATACCATCACCGAGATTAAACACCAAATTATCCACTAAACCTTTAATTCCTACGGAAATTACTCCATTAATTAAAGAATCTAAAGCAGAAAAAAATGTTTTAGATGTTAAAAAATTTTATGTTTATAAATCCGACGGAAAATTTATCCCAAAAACCGCAAATTCACTGCAGAAGAAAATCGGGATAGATTTTTTGATGTTGGATAAACATGATGAAAGTATTAGTGATGAACCATACAAAATGGCCGACATCAGACAAATCGAGTCGTTGGTAAAACCGGCAAAAAAAGAAGCGAAAACGTTAAAATTTTCAAGAGTATTTTCCTAAAACATTTATTCCAACAAAATAGAACTTGTATGTACAAATATTTTTATTTACATGATGTTTTTGTGACTGAGTCAATGAACATGAAAAATAGAAAACAAAACAAAAAAAATTATCCTGAAAGTACTTTTTTTTTTTTTTTTTGCAAAAATTTACGAAATAAAATAAATAAATGTGACTTTTGTAATTATTTTAAAAAATTCATTTCAACAATTTTACAATTAAAAAAAATGAAATTTAACATTTAAAAATCGATTTTAAAGTTAAAAATATCACATTGTTACATCTGTATAAAAAAAAATAGAGATTCACTGAATAAAAATAAAAATCATGATTCAAATTTTATTATAATATTAACATTAAATTATTTCAAATTATCATCAGATGTACCAGGAAAAAAATAATTACAAAAATCTTATTTTAGATTGCAACTGAAACAATAAAAAACAAAACTTATCTTAAATGTCAAACAAAAGAAAACAGCAATGACTTAATGATTTTCCCCCCTCTCAACAATTTCCTCCTGCTACCTGGTCGGAGAAACGACAATTTTATGATTATGCTCGTTGCTTAGCAACGATTGTTCATATTTCTCCAATTGTTCGATTAGAGATTTGCGTTTAAGCCGGAGCGCTTCAGTTATCACATCACGCACCATACTCACACGTAGTTGCACACTTCCTTCCATACTCCGCAAATATGCAAACAACTGAGTAAAATCTAAAAAAATAAATATATAATTTAATTAAAATAAAATCCCCCAAAAAAAACAATGAAAAAAATCACAACGTACTTCTACCAGGTTTCCTCAATTCCGTAAAAGTCAACCTTTTTAACCGTGTGTTTTCTTTATGGAATTTCGAGTCCGGCACAGGACAATGATTAACAATTGGCGCTTGCTTTTTGTCCAAAAGTTTCATTTGAGTCGAGCCAGCACTAAATACGTCCAAATGATTGGACAGAGACTCTCCAGACTGAACGGGCGAGTAATCGACTCGATTACACTCCATCGTCAATTCTGGCATCTGCAGATTTTCTGAATTCATCCCAAATTTTAACCCTAAACGAAAAAAATAAAATAAAAATAAAAAAAAATTAAACAAAAAAATTTAAAATTTTTATTTTTTTATTCACACCTGCAGCACCAAGAAGATCTTTCTCGAGGTCCACACTGGGCCTTAAGTCGGGCGGTGGTGGCGTGAGACCAGAATTGAGAATCGGCGGCGTTTGGGGCCTCCTGATAGGGATATCCCGAGGTAGAGGTCCGGGTTTTCTTTTGCCGGGCCGCGGCGAGCCTGGCGGAGAGTCTATAGGCGGTGGTCTTTTGGTGCCCCGTCCGTGCGGCCCGCTTCCTCCCGACACCAGATCAATGTCCGCTTCGTCGACCATCATCCTTTTATCGATTTTGAAGGGGTTGCCGAACATGTGTTGCCGAACAGGTGCAGATTCGATCTCTCGGAGTGGTTGCGGCATCCTCTTCAGATATTCTTGATAATTCCCCATTTGGCCCACTGGCATATTATGACGTTGATCTATTAAATATATAAATATAAATATATTAAATATAAATATAAATCTGCTCTCTAACGGTAAATTATTCAAACTCACCGTTATCCTGTAACCGAATATTCGAAATTGCGGTTTGTAGAAAGTTACTCCTCATCCTCGCAATCTGATCGAGCAAGTTAGAACGTAAAATATCGAATGGGTTCCTATAACTCTGCATGGGAATTTCTTTATCCCGCATAATAAGCGTAAAAGGGCTGTAATCGTTAATTTGATCCTTTAAACTCGAAAATCTCTCTAAAAAAAAAAACAAAAAAAAAACAAAAAAAAAAAATTACAATACATTTCTTAAATTTGTTTTCTTCTTCGCAAACCTGATAAAGCTGGATTAGACGTTAAGTTATTGTATTCTTTTCGAAACGGTGACCTCGGTATCACCCTTATTCCTTCCGGAGCCTGAGATCTATTAGGATTATTAGTATTATTTGAAACAGATACTAATAACCGCTCATATTCAGCTTTGGCTTGGTTTTTTAGTCTTTTTAAATAATTCAAGACGCTATAACTTAAACAGTTCTCCATATTATCAGGAACCAAATTGGGAGCGCCCATGCGTACCAAAGCTCTCTTCAATGGCTAATAACACAAAACAAAAAATAAAAAACCATTAGAACTTACAATTTTCATTAATTAAATTAAACTTACCCCTGCATAATATAAAGGCATGTTTTTCAAATAATTTTCAAACTGTTGCCTCCACTCTCGTGTGGGTTTTAACCGGTGAATTTTAAAAAGATCATCTAGACAATAAAAATATCATTATAAACAAATGTTATACTCCAATTAATTACTCATTTACCTAATAAGGGCAATAAGACCGGATAATTGTACGGCATCACGAACAAATTGACACAATTTAAGTTGGTACTTGCTTTAAGGTACCCAAAAGGATACCCTAATTCACAATTTTTGTAACTGTTGGTTACGTACACCTAAACAGAAATTAATTCATCATTAATAAGTAAGAAATCTATGAAAACTATGATTAAAAATATCTTACCTGCCAACATACAGTCGGCTGTTTTCTAGACAAAATAAATTGAGTCAACGGACTCGGCTCCAATTCGTATTTGTCAAATGGTAAATTATCAATCACCATCGGATCACTATTTGTGCATGTGAATTTTAAGACTGGATGTGCTGTCCGTGGAGGCTAAAATAAAATTAGAAAAATTGATTAATTAAGCGTTTATGAGTTATTAATTTGCATTTTTACCAGAGCCGGGCTGTTTATATCGGGCCAAAATGCCTCCGGAATGGGCCAATGCCCCACTGAATACCCCTTTTGGGCCGACCTCTGAACATAAATTAATTTCCGACACGTGTGCCACGCCGTTGTGTTATTCCCGATTGGACTCGATGGTCTCGTTATCGTCCCATTTTGATTCAGAATCTTAGAATTTTGAAATTCGTTTTTTTGATCGAAATCATCAAGTTCTAAAGAAAAAAAAAAAATTAATTGATAATTAATTAATTACTCGATGATTATTATTATTTTACTTGATCGGATCGTATGATCGTCACCATTCGGCATCAGCTCCGGCAATGATCCATCGCCATTTTTCAATCCAGTAACTAAATAAAAATATATAAAAAAAATATTTATTGATTCTAATTCGTTGTTTAGAAAATAAAAACTTACCATCTGAGATTAATGATGGAGGATCAGCACCAACTTTTTCAAAATTGATCACAACTCCACTTTGTACTTTTTGCACCAACGATTCTAGGCACTGCATCAACATGCGTTGCGATGTCACCGCATACGATCTACCACCTGTCACCTCGCACATAGCGTCCACAGGCGAATTGTCTGATGGAACTAAAGACACACAATCTTTTTCCACCGACGGTGTACCACTGATTCGAAGCACCAGAGAAAACAACCGCTGATCCCACCGAAAAGGCTCGCGGGTCAATTCCGATCCCGGAATGTTTGGATGCATGGGAAGATTCAACTAAAATTTACACAAAAATTCATCAAAATGACCGAATTTCTGAATGTTTCAAGTACAAACCTCTTCTTGGACGCCCGTATTCGTCGATAGATTGCCACCATCCGTTATTACAATTATCACTGATGGTTCCAGATAAAACGGACACCGTCCCTGACCATATGTATCGATTCCCGTTTGCATTCGGTTGATATTGAGAACATCAAATGCATTTTTCAAAGCAGCACCTAATGTAGTTTGTCCTGTGGCTTGCAAGTTTTTTAATTCGTTCATAAACGTCGCGTGATTTTCTTTCCACCCGGCCTAAAATCAAATAAAAATAAAATAAAAATGTTTTTTTTTTTGTTTTTTTTTGTCACTTTGCACTTTAGGAAATTGACATGGTCATAACGTGACATTTCTTAGTAATAAGATTTCACGCTTGGGTTGGTTATCACGAAACGTCGTTAAATTAACAAGAATTCTCTGCTGAAATTTTAACCAAATAAGAGGAAAAATAACCAAAAATCAATTTATACATTTAATAAAAGAAAAAAAATTAAATAAAGAATTAGACGTTATAATAAGCTTGTTGTTAAAATCGATAGATACAGTGGCGCCACCTGGCGAGAAAACGCCTTGCAATCCCAGAATCCCTCCCACCAGAGGAGCAAGATGGCGTCTTTTCATCAGGATGCTGATCGTAGGTGCTCCGTCAAAATTGAGCAAAAAATAAGCATTTCGCGGGCGAATAATGGTTCAAATCACCATCGGGTAATATTCCGATACGTTTTGAATGTAAATCACAAGAGTGAATCATTCTTTTGACCAATAAAAGTGCAAACTGATGCCGATTTCATTGTGTTGCTGATCCTCCTTTACCTTAATATTAGCTGGTGGATCTTCAAAAGTCATAAGCATATATCTATCACCTCTGCTAATGGGATCCTTTTGTCGAATCTAGGAAATTACACCAATCAATAATAGTTGAGGGACGAGTTGCAAATAAATCAAATCCAAAGGGACGTATTTTTTTTTTTACCTTCAAAAACGTTTCAACTGCGCCTTTCGCTACGTCCAAAAGGGTGGGCCTACCGCCTAAAAAGGCGCGCTGATTCATGCTCGCGCTAGTATCAATTAGAAATAAAAGGATAGTCATTCTGAATATACAATTCAGCCTAAAATGCTACATTGAACGCTCGCATTCATTCGAATGGTGCATTTCTAATCTCCCCATCCTAACATGGCGCCCGTGTTTGAGCTGCCTTCTTTAGCAGCTCACTCGCCACGACGACCACACCACGTGACCCCCTTCGCCATTACCGTTGTGATTGGTCCGTAGTACTGACGTCAGATAATATGCTTCTTTCGCTTCCTTCTTCATACTCTCTTTTAATATCCATTTAGTTGAGATTAGACGACGTACCAATATAAAACGCTGAGCAATTGAACGATAAATTTCCTATTGAGAAATGCTCAAATGTTTCCTTTCTTTTTTTCCCCCACAGTTCGTTTATTAAAAAGATCATCGTAAATCTCGAGTTTGTAGAATGCAATAAAAACATTCATAAAATAAAAAACAAAAACAAAAACAAAAATTAAATCACAATAACAAGTATCACGTTTTATTAATAATAACAATACATATCGCGAGGCTAGAAGAATAAATCAACCCTAGGCGAGATTTGCGCCGGGATAATAAATCTACCTATATAATCATCTTTAACTTTTGGCAAATAAATGAAGAAAAAATTCCCGAAGTACCAAAATGAATATCAATACTATAAATAATTGCAAATTAACTATTTCTAATTTAAAAAAATAAGAAGAGTAAATAAAATGCGATCTTCAATCGGAATGTTGATATTATCTGGACTTGTTTACCTCTCATGGCCAGTAGGTTGTGATATTTTTGGCCAGTTATGTCCGAATTCTTGCGTCTGCAATCTCCCTTGGTTTATGAACGGTGCTTTCGTGGACTGTTCGGCTCGTGGGTTGTCATTACCTCCTACCAAGTTTCCACCAAACACGGTGGAAATAGATTTGTCTGGGAACAACTTAAACCATGTCCCTTATCTGAGAACGCTTCACAGATTGAGAAAACTGGATATTGCTCATAATCGACTTGAGGATGATGGGGTTGAGTCAATAAGTGATCAAATGTGTGATTTAGAGGAACTTGTACTTGCTAAAAACCAAGTAATAATAATAATATATTTTATATATAATATTAAATGTTTATTTCTATAATTTTCAGCTGAGCAGATTTCCATTTGGTTTGCCCCAATCATTGACTCACTTGGATCTAAGTGAAAATGTCATCAGCAGTTTGACTTGCACACTTCTGGCAGGTCTTCCACCAGTCAAGAATTTGGTTTTATCAAAAAACATGTTCAGTGTGCTCACTAAGGATAGTTTTTGTCCTAATTTTGGCACTTCACCACCTCTGTCAGCTGTATTGCATAATTTAGACTTGAGTGGCAATAATATTCATGTCCTAGAAGAAGGAGTCTTCAGATGTCTAACTCAGCTTGAAAGGTTAAATTTGTCAGGAAATTTACTCTCACTAGTTGGACCAAAGGAATTTAAAGGACTAACAACTTTAAAAATTCTAGACATGAGTAATAATGCATTGTTACAGGTAAAATTATTCCCCAGAATCCAGAATGAATAATTTTATGTCAAATTATAATAATTTCCATTGAAAATATCATTAATTTAATACACTCATAGAAAAAATGTTTCCATTTTACTCCATTTTGTCCCATGGCCAACTCTCACATTTAAAAGAGTAATAATATTTCAATTTCAGAGTTTTAATATTCCATTTCAGAGTTTAGATATTCCATTGCAAAGTACTGTTACTTCAAAGATGTAGTTTTTCACACACCAAACTCTCATTTTGGAGTACCATTACTCTGATTATGGAGTTGGCCACAGGATAATGCATAACTCCAGAAATGGAGTAAAATGGCGACTTTTTTTCTATGAGTGTACATCCTAGAATTGATGATACATTACATTAAAAACTTGCTTTTTTTTTTTTGGCAATGAAATTCCCATAAACCAAATACAGAATTCAGTCACATGAGATTGAGTTTGGCTAATCCAAAGACCAAACTAAATATGAATGACTGAAAATTCACCTCCAAAACTATAAAATGTCTGTTATTTTGCTTTTGCTATTAAATTTATATTCATTTTTATTTTTAAATATGTTGACAATTTTACATTTCGGTTCATCCACCTCGGACCATCTTCAGAGGAAAAAAAAGTGTTATAAACATCTCTGCCGTTTCCATGTAAATATCTTTTATATAATTCACAGCAGGTTTTGAGCCAAACAAATACATCCTGGTTTTTTTATTATTACGTCCTGTATGTCGTCCAAATCCCAAATCATTTATTGATTTTCTTCCTCTTGCAGATTGGTGAAGGCAGCTTCAACGATATGCCAAGATTATATTATCTCAGTCTTAAACAGAACCAACTGACATCCGTACCAAGAAACCTATTACCACACATAAACGTACTGGACGTCACCAGCAACGCCATTGCAGTCATATCCGAAGACAGTTCACTCTTAGGCATCAAGCACGTGCTAATCAGCCACAACCCTTTGATTTGCGATTGCCGAATTCGTTGGATACGTCAACATTTAGTTAACTCACTTCCCGTAACCCAACACCGAGAAGACTGTCCAATAGACCTGCCAATTCCTAATGAATCCCCGCCGCCTCGCTGCGCAAATCCGCCATCTTTGGCCGGGAAACCTCTGGCACAAGTCGAAGATGACAAACTCATATGTTGTGTAAACCTTAATAAAAACAACAACACCTGTAAAACGATTACCAACACGAATTGCATTCAAGCGAATCATAGACATCTCGAGTGTCAAAATAGCCGACCAATCCCAAGGCAAAAATCAATGTTGTCACAATAATTAACAAAAACTACGCTTCCATTGGTGCTAAAGTTGTAGAAAAATACCAAAAAAAATTTGTTAAATCAAAACTTTATCTCTAATGGTGATAAAGTTTAACTTTTTTGTGTTATTTAAAATCCCGATGTATATTTTACTAAATTCTTTAATTTTTTTTTTTTTTGCCATAAATAAAATAGAAGTTCGACTATACCACCCCACACTACGAGCAAAAGCATAGCCGAGTTTTTCACATCCAATTGCGAATATCCATGTCCTAGAATACTGGCAAATGAAAATCCATGGGCCAGTGTACACCACTATTAACAACAATGTTGGGCAGCTGTACGGAAAACAAGCAAATGCTCAGCAAGATTATTGTGTTACTTTTAATAGCTGGTATATTATTAATGTTTGGTAAAATAAAAGATATGTTGACGACGCAACCTAAAACATCAAACATCGAAAAAAATTGTTGATTTCAATGTTTGTAAATTGTGGAGCATAAACGATTGTATAAACCAAATGCTACAAGGTATAAATACCAAATAAGGAATGAATTTTGTTCCTCATTTTATTATCATTCACGTTAAGTCGCCCTGAATTTATAATTTTGAAATATTTCTACAAAACAAAAAATAAAAATAAGCCCAATCAAATTTTGCGTAAACTTAAAAAAAAAAATTTAAACTTACAAATTATGAGTTAGTCTAATATTTTTCTTCTTGAGGTCTATGCTTGAAAAAGATCATAATGAGAATTTCCTCATCGTTAACTTGACGGTATTCGAGCAAAGCTACCATGCCTTTATCGGCACTCACCTAATAAAAACCAAAAAATAAAATCAAAACAAAATCTATTTTACAAAACCACGTAAAAACACGACTTTCCACGTCAAAACCATCTAAAAACACGACTTTCCACGTCAAAAC
>JH431901.1:23686-96197 GCA_000239455.1 Strigamia maritima | reverse complement strand
TTTTATATATAATATTAAATGTTTATTTCTATAATTTTTCAGCTGAGCAGATTTCCATTTGGTTTGCCCCAATCATTGACTCACTTGGATCTAAGTGAAAATGTCATCAGCAGTTTGACTTGCACACTTCTGGCAGGTCTTCCACCAGTCAAGAATTTGGTTTTATCAAAAAACATGTTCAGTGTGCTCACTAAGGATAGTTTTTGTCCTAATTTTGGCACTTCACCACCTCTGTCAGCTGTATTGCATAATTTAGACTTGAGTGGCAATAATATTCATACCCTAGAAGAAGGAGTCTTCAGATGTCTAACTCAGCTTGAAAAGCTAAATTTGTCAGGAAATATACTCTCACTAGTTGGATCAAAGGAATTTAAAGGACTAACGACTTTAAAAATTCTAGACATGAGTAATAATGCATTGCTACAGGTAAAATTATTCCCCAGAATCCAGAATGAGGTTTTTATGTCACATTATCATAATTTTTATTGAATTTAAGGAACACATTAAAAACTTGACTTTTTTTGGGCAATAAAATTCCCATAAACCAAATACAGAATTTCCAGTCACATGATATTGAGTTTGGCTAATCCAAAGACCAAACTAAATATGAAAGACTGAAAATTCAGTGTTTTTTTCTTCCAAACTAGAAAATGACTGTTATATTGCTATTAAATTTATATTCATTTTTATTTTTAATTCTTTTAAAAAAAATATTTTGACAATTTTACATTTCGGTTCATCCACCTCGGACCATCTTCGCAGGAAAAAAAACATCTGCCGTCTCCATGTAAATATCTTTTACATAATTCACAGCAGGTTTTGAGCCAAACAAATACATCCTGGATGAATGTTTATTACGTCCTGTTTGCCGTCCAAATCCCAAATCATTTATTGATTTTCTTCCTCTTGTAGATTGGTGAAGGCAGCTTCAACGATATGCCAAGATTATATTACCTCAATCTTAAACAGAACCAACTGACATCCGTACCAAGAAACCTATTACCACACATAAACGTACTGGACGTCACCGGCAACGCCATTGCAGTTATATCCGAAGACAGTTCACTCTTAGGCATCAAGCACGTGCTAATCAGCCACAACCCGTTGATTTGCGATTGCCGAATTCGTTGGATACGTCAACATTTAGTTAACTCACTTCCCGTAACCCAACGCCGGGAAGACTGTCCAATAGACCTGCCAATTCCTAATGAATCCCCGCCGCCTCGCTGCGCAAATCCGCCATCTTTGGCCGGGAAACCTCTGGCACAAGTCGAAGATGACAAACTCATATGTTGTGTAAACTATAACAACAACAACACCTGTAAAATGATGACCAACACGAATTGCATTCAAGCGAATCATATACATCTCGAGTGTCAAAATAGCAGACCAATCACAAGGCAAAATAAATGTTGTGATAATAATTAACAAAAACTATACCTCCATTAGTGCTAAAGTTGTAGAAAAATACCAAAAACAAAAGTTTGTTTAATCAAAACTTTATCTCTAATGGTGATAAAGTTAACTTTTTGTGTTGTTTAAAATCCCGATGTATATTTTACTAAATTTCTTTAATTTTTTTTTTTTTGCATAAATAAAATAGAAGTTCGACTATACCACCCCACACTTCGAGCAAAAGCATAGCCGAGTTTTTCGCATCCAAAAAGACATGTGAATGTCCATGTTCTACAATACTGACAAATGAAAATCCATGGGCCAGTGTACACCACATTAACAACACAACCTTGCTAGTCAGGTGGACAGTTCCATCGGCACTCGAGGGCTCGACTGTGGACGTGTTATTTTATATCTTCGGTTTTCGTCCCTGCAAAGTATCCAAGAAGGTGCCCATATCCGAACAACAACTCGTGCTTGCAAACCTTAAACCAAACACAAATTACATGGTGTGTATCACGCCGACTCATTGTCGGAACACCGAAACGACATTTCTCCTCACTGCCTGTCACGAAGTTCGCACGGGCCAACTGCCGCCATTTTGCAAACTAACCGCCGCCATGTTGGGCAGTTGTACGGAAAAAAAACAAATGCTCTGCAAGATTATTGTGCTTCTTTTAATCGCTGGTTTAATATTAATGTTTGGTCGAATAAAGGATATGTTGATGACGCAACCTAAAACATTGCGTTGTACTTGAGTAATGGAATCGAACAACAAAAAATTGTTAATTTCAATGTTTGTATAATTGTGGAGTATAAACGATTTATAAACCAAATACTAAGAAATGAATTAATTTTTTTCCTACAAACACGTCCATTTTTAATGCTCAAATCGAATACAATTTAGTAGGCCCCGAATTTTTAGTGGAAGAACTGACACAGTTTTTTTTTTTTTGTTGCTCATTTTATTAATATTCACGTTAAGTCGCCCTGAATTTATAATATTTTAACAACCCAATTATTGTTTTAAGCGCCATCTTTCAGGTTCTCATTCACAAATGATGTCATCAGCCAATAATTTTGAAATATTTCTACAAAACAAAAAAATAAAAAAAAGCCCAATCAAATTTTGCCTAAACTTAGAAAATAATAAATTTAAACTTACAAATTATGAGTCAGTCTAATATTTTTCTTCTTGTAGTCCATGCTTGAAAAAGATCATAATGGGAATTTCCTCATCGTTAACTTGACGGTACTCGAGCAAAGCTACCATGCCTTTATCGGCATCACAGCTCTCACCTAATAAAAACCAAAAAATATTATCAATATTACAAAACCATTTAAAAACACAACTTTACACTCCAAAAACATGTAAAACTACCATTTTACATGTAAAGAAACAATTAAAACGTTTCAAAATTAAAATTACCGGTGAAGAATTGAAATTCCTTGAACCTAGCCAGCAATTTCTTAATAACTTCGTTCATTTTTGTTTTAAATTTGTCTACTTCTTCTGGAGTTGAGGTTTCCTTTAACGATTCAGTTACGCTATTAAAAAAAATAATAAAGATTAATTAATCATTTCAAAAATTGAATTTTCCACCAAATAAATACTTCTTCATGTAATCCTTGAGATAGAGTAGGTAGGATTTCTTGTCCCCAAAGCATGGAGTTTCCACTAGCCGTTGGTTGAGCACAATATCAACTCCAGATTCCGTGGCTGTATCAGTGCCTTCATCGGCTTCTTCTGCAGATGGATTGGCTCCAGGTAAAATAACTTCTCCATGTTTTCTTGTTTCATACTAAACAAATATTTACAAAAATAATCAATTTAATGTTGGTTTTTCGCGCTTTTTCCTTGTTATTTGTAGTTATTTCAGTTTTAAACTATGAAAAGTCCAAACTGACAGTACATACAAATTGTAATTTAGCATGAATAGCGCCCAACAGCACAAATATGTCGCTGTTAGTTATTAGTACATGCTTTTTCAGCACAAAACTTTAGTAATTTGTGTATGCGCAATGTTTTTCTTTCTTTGAAAATGCGTGACGTCAAGATATTGACGTCACGAATGATCACGTGATTTCATTGTACTGCGAATCCCGTGTATTTTTCTAGAAAATGTAATGAATTTTCCGAGAAATTTTAGGTAAATATAATTTTTGGTCGCAGATTTTCTAAATATTCAAATTTATGGTTTTCAAGGTTAAAATCTGACCCATTTTTATATTTTTTCACCCCGTTGGCGGGTTAGTAAAGGTCTTTGACCTACATTTCCATTATGCATACACCTTACTTCAAGTTTTGGATATTTTCTATCAATAAAAAGACTTCTGTTCATTTCAGGCACACGATTAGTGTTGATTAACTCACTTTTCCGTAAACTTCATATAATACGTCATCAACAAGATGGACTTTGTAGCTATCGGTGAACATCTCATCACCTGCAACCAAAGAAAAAATTAATTTTGGTAAATTCCTGTGTTAATAAGCACATTTTAGGCTGAAATATCATAGTTTAGTTATCGTAGTTTTCATTACCTGTGAAAAGGTCCTTGTAGATTTTCATTTTTCCACGATGATTGCAGATTCAAACGCCGATTTGTAATCAACCAACTCGCCAACAACAAGGGCCGACACGAAAAAGGAAGTTCACCCTGTTGAGGCCGTCCAAGTGTATTATAAGGCCCGCACTTAATGGGCTTGTAATTGGTTGCAATTTTAAAATGTAAACAAATCTTTATGAAAACCTAAAAATTATACTAATATTATTAACATAATATTTATAATATAATTAAGTTTAATATATTTTAATTCAATAATATTTTATTTACAAAAATATAAAAATTAAATACTGGGAACATATTTTCTAAACTATAGGCCGTGGTAGATACATGACGTCATAGTGAGTCACGTCTACTTCCGGATTAACGTGCATGTTTGGAAAATTGGCTTGACTCATGAGATATTTTGAAAGAAAATGGACTGTCAAGATCACTCGCACTGTCTGCATTCGTCATCTTCTTCTACGCGTCAGACCATGGACGAAATGGAATTTGAACGAGGAATTTGGCCAGCAGGTGTTTTTCATTCAATCTGTCACGTTAAAATAAATTAATTCCCGATTTTCTTTCAACAGCTCTGAATGGCGATTTTGACCAAACAGAAAAAACTTTACTCCGAGGTGTCGATCCCAACATAAAAGATCAATTTGGCTACACGCCTTTAGTAATAAAAGTAATTTAAATTCCACAACTCGATTAATAACTCAATTTTCAAGCATTACAGCGCAAGAAATGGACATTTAAATATTTGTAACTTATTATTAAGTAAAGGAGCTGATCCCAATGCCAAAACAAAAGCAGGTGGCGCCACACCCCTGTTAAGGGCCGCTTTCTGTGGTCACATAGAAGTTGTGCGCTGTTTATTGAAGTCTGGTGCCAATCCGTTGATAGTTGATGATGACTGCAAGTCGTCTTTGCATAAAGTAATAGGAATTATAAAAATACATGACAATTATGTTCTATTAAGAATGATTTGTTTATTTCAGGCTGCTGAAAATAAACAGATGGAAATATTTGATTTGCTTTCATCTCATGAGACTGGGTCTCGTCTGAAGGAAATTAGAGATATAAAAGGTAAAAAAGCTGAAGATTATTTATGAAATTTAAAGTGTTAGATTTTTGAATTTTTTTTTTTGGTAATTTTTAAGAATATAGAATTTCGGTTTTTTCTAATAGAAAAAATAATGTTAAAATTAAATATTGTAAATATTGAATAAAGTGTTGAGCTGCTCCGTTTGAGTGGACATCTGAAAAGAAAAATTATATTTATTATATTATAATGTAAATTATTTATTATTAATTTATATTTTTGTACCACAAAATGAATGACAAGGTAATGTAAAGTGACAAGTTGAGATTCCTCCCGGGTTGCCACGTTTTGTTGGTTGCACTGAGACTTTGTATTTACAACCGAGTAGTAAGTTTGAAAGGGTGAAAAATGAAATCTGGAAAATGAGGAAATTAATTTGATTGATTAGAATTAATTTTTTTTTTTTTTTGTTACCTCTGTTACAGCCGAGTGATAATATACGTCTTGGCTATTTAGTTGCTTGTTTTTGCATATTACTACATTCCATCTGACAACGAATTTTATGGCTTGTTTCTGTAATTCTGTGGAAAATTTGTTTTTAAAAATAAAAAAATAAAAAATATTAATTTCATATATTTAGGATTGCAAGGTGTTGTACAAAAATGGGATTACATTTTAAAAATAATAATTTAATTTTTAGGGTTCAAATTGGATTTTTCGGAGTAAAAATTTAATTTTTTTTAGATTTTTTTTTTAGTTTTCTAAACTCCATTTCCAAAACATTGCGAGAAACTCCTATTGGCTGGAGCCTGTTTGCTCGCACATTAATACAAATATATGGGCATATTTATGGTCGTTTATTGTCGTTTTTTGTTCGTTTCTGGTTCGTTTATTTCCTTTTATGGTCATTTTTCGAATTATTTTTTTAAGAGCATTGAACAATCGCTGGGAAAAGGCTCTAGCCAATGAGAGTTTCTTGCAATGTGTTGGAATCGGAGTTTAGTTTTTAAATCCTCTACTACAAAAACATGTCGTATCACCTTGAGGCCAATTCCATGATATATTCACATTCATAAACGTCTCATTATGAATTTCATTTGGTTTATAAACCGTTAAATTACTAATTTTATCACTAAAACCTTTTGTTTCTGAAAATAAAATTGATTTTATATGAATTTAACACATTATTAACATATTTTATTTGAATTAATACCCGAAATCTTCAAGGAAAACGTGTTAACGAAAATCGAGGCTTTTTCTCCAAAAAATGTGTGATTTTTAAAACGTATTGCTGCTTGAACCTGAACCAAAAAGAGCGCTTTAGGTTCCACCTGTTTTAATGTCACGCTCAGACGAGTCTAAAAACACAACGAAAAAATTAGACAAAACAGCCTTTAATATTTTTTATATTTGATACCGATGGTAAGAGACGGCGGAATTCTTTCGGCGTCATTTGTTTTTTGCGTGCACTCGGTGACCTTTGAACCCACATGACCTGATAATGGTCAATGGGTAACTCGCTAAACGGCGGTTCCCATCTTATAACTGGATATTGATTATCTTCCGTTTCTTCGCGAAGATTTGTCGGTGGACCTGGAGCTTTTGGAGCTTGAAAGATATTTTGTTTTTATCACAAAACTGCACTCTTTGGGTGCACCGATGCACACTTTAAACCAAAATTTGACTATTATTGTTAAAAATTGCTCTTTTAGTGAGAAAATTGGGCTTTTTGGTTAAAAAATTGGCTTTTTGGTTTTAAAAAAGTGACTTTTCGGTAAAAAAAATGACTTCAGTAAAAAAAATTGACTTTTCGGTTAAAAAAATCCGATTTTTGGTCAAAAGTTTGGACTCTTTGGTCCAAAATTTGACCTTTTACAAAAAAATGGACTTTGCTACAGCTCTAACTTTATGAATCATTAAAAAGTTGATTCATAACTTACTAACGGAAAGAATAAACGGTTTGCTTTCTTCAGAAAATCCATCCGTTCCGTTAGCTGAAACTACCGCAATTCGAAATTGATACCATCTTCCGGGATAAAGAACCTCTTTCAGAATAATAGTACTTGCTGTAGTCTGCATAAAAACAATAACAATAAAATCATACTAAAATCTCTACAACATCTGGCGGAAATTAATAAAAATCAGATATACCTTTGTCAAAGTTTCCCAATCAGTGAAATTATCAGCATCGATCAAATTCCACCTTGTCTGGACAACAAATATCACATTTTCATTCGGATGTGGCCAGGAAATATGGACGATCCCGCGTCCATTTTGTATTTCCCGGATGCTCATATCATTCGCAATATGATTTTCTATTACCAAAAAAAAATCAAAAAAATCACATCAACAAATATATTTATTTTCAACCGAATAAACAACTTTTTAATTCATAAAAAATCCTCTAGGTACCAGATATCTATTGGACTGTGAAAGCGAGTCACTTACTTTGGCCTTGTCCAATACATTCCACAGATTGACCATTTGATAATGAATTCCACATGAAATAACAAGAATTTTGGCACGTTGTGTTTTTATTCTAAAATAATTTTAAAAAATTAATAAAACTAAAAATAAATTCAATTTTAAATAAATTTAACTCACGTGGCATATTTTGTGACATTCATCGTGCGAAGTAATATTTACATCACACGGGAAAATGCACTAAAAACATATAATCATAATAAATTATATATTAAAAAAATATATTTATGGGTATTTATGTGACCTCTCGCAAATGTCACCCTATATTTACTCATTCTGCCCTCTCGTGAGGTAACATCAAACAAAATGCAAGCAATTACTCCTTAAAATCCTTCTAAAAGAGTGGTTTGGCAATTTAAACAACTAAATATCTCTTTCTAAGTCAAGAAGAACAAATTTCCTGATTATGGCAATAATTTTTTTTTAAATTTAACAAAAGTAAAAAAAAAAAAAAAAAATTATTAACAACCAACTATGGAGGAATGAGTGCAGGAATTTATGCGCAAACTTGTTTGCACTAAAGGGCACAGTGTAAAAACAAGACACATTAACACACAGTTCCCACATGGTTCCCTCCCTGAATTCTTTACATTTTTTTTTTTTTTCAGTTTTTTTTTTTTTTTTTACTATTTTTTTTTGGGAGTCACAAAAAAATTGTCTGGACATAACAAAGTCATCAGTTTTTTTTATTATTTTTGTTGATAATTTATTAATTTGATTAAAAATTAAATTTAATGGATTTTTTAAAATAAAGTTAATTTTTTTTCAAATCAAAAAATTTATGTTAATTAATTAGTTGGTAATTAAAATTTAAAGTTTTGAAATTGAAAAATTGAAACTTACATCTGCATCATAATTGGATTGATTCAAACATCGAACTTGGCAATAAGCTGCTAGTAATGGATCGACATCGTAGCAATTCGAGTACAAAATTCCAATGAGAATAAAGAATGGAACATTGGCCGGCAATGCGGCCCCCATCACGCACACCGATGGCCATCCGTAACGAAAAAAGAAAAGAAAAAAAAGATGTAGACAGGTGAGTGGGGAAGAGGCGGTTAGACCATGATGACGTCATAACTCCGCCTCTATGCATTCCCATTGGCCGAAAATTACTGTCCAGCTCATGGTCCAGATTAAGTTTTTTTTTTTTTAAAAAAAAGTAGAAAAATGTGGTCCGCCCACAATTTAAGAAAAATGCCAAACAAACATTTTTAAAAAAAACCATTCATGTTTATTCAGCTGTTTATGAGTTTGTTGAGCCATTTGCAAACTTTCCAGGAGATATTTTTGGAATCATTAAATAAATTTAAAAAATACAATTTTTTTTCTGTAGTTAAGGTTTTAATTTTTCAACAAAACCAAGTTTTTTCTTTAAAATGCCAGTCATTTATAGTTAAAAGTTTATCTTATGACGTCATTTCAGCGTAATTATGGTTTTGATCCCGTTCCAATACATGAGTCTGCTGACGCGTTTAGGCTAAGCCAAGCCCAGCAAGCAAGCAAACACTCCATTCGCGTAGGAAAAAGCAAGTTTACCAGTCGTTATATCGATGAAAGGACATATTCCTTAATTTTTCAGGTTTGTTTTTAATGTTAAAACACATTTCTTTACCAGATCTAATTTTTGCAGATACCCATTTATCCAAATAACTCCTGTTACATCAGAATTTGTACGCAGTTGTGTTTTACAACTCCGATGTAAATATCCGGTCTCCTCTTGTTGTGATGCCAATATCGATTTATTCAATAACAAAACAAATTAACAACAGGAGAGGAAAAAAAACTCTAAAATATAATATATAATCTAACTTTGTATTTATTTCAAATATCCAGAAATTAATCAATTTTTAAATTAAAATTTTAAATTTTTGTAATAGTTATAAAAATATATATAAAATAAATATTTCATGAAAATTGAGAATACATGGATATATGCTGCTACACAATCATCACGCCACATGTTTATTATCTAACTGCATTTAATCAGAGAAAAGACCCAATTGGCAACATTCCAATACTTTTTTCCCCTTTAAATGTGATGAAATAATTTAACTTTAGTCTATTTTTCAATTGATTAATCGATTTTTATTGATTTTTATTTCAGGTTTCAATTGTAATCTCTGAATATAATTTTTACAATGTCTAGAAAACGTAGCCGAGAAACGATTTCTGGTGTAATTACGTCAATACCACTACCTCCTGTAAAACGAGCCGTAAGTTGAAATAACACAGAAATAAATTATAAATAAGTTGTTGAGTTCTGGGGACGGGGTCAGAGAAAAGTTACATGGTACCGGTTTCCTAATGTGATAAGATAAAAAAAAATGAAATAAAAAAATAACTGTGAATGGAAATGTGTTCAAATTTCTTAAATATTTTGAATTTACGTTTTATGAATAGCAATTTTGAATTTTTTTATTTTTTTATTTGCAGACAATATTCCAACCTGCTCCTTTCATGTATGAAGAACCTGCTATTTTAGAACGTCAACGTTGTGATTACAGTATTAAAATATCAGCAGAATCTGCTAGAAATGGAACTGGTAATTTGAAAAATATGTAAAGATATAAAATAATCATTTTTATGGTTGTGATGTGTGCAATAAGAGATTGATGAAATATCAACATCGATTGTTTATCATCAAAAACAGACTTATTGCAAATTAATCCGGATTTTATAAGATAAAACCTTTAATAAATTTTTATGGTTAAAACTGAATTTATTTTTAGGATTAAAATTGAATTTTTACGCTAAAATTAGATTTTTATGGCTTAGGTTGAATTTTTTGCTACAAAATTTTAATTTTTAACAGATTTTGAGTTGGGTTGAATTTTTTTATGGTAAAAATATTTTTTTTGCTGTTAAAATTTAACAACCTAAAATCTGGCAACCCCGATTACTCTTATTCGTATTAATTAAACTATGATTTTTTAATTAAATCATTTCAGCGCTTCGTCCCGTTAGAGTTTACGCTGATGGAATTTACGACTTATTTCATCAGGGACATGCGAGGCAGTTAATGCAGGCTAAAAACGTATTTCCCAACGTCTATCTAATAGTAGGAGGTGAAATTTAATAAAAAAAAAATACCATCAACTTGTCGGAAAAAGAAAAATATTTAAATGTAAAATCAGTTTTATTTCAACATTTTCAGTTTGCTCTGATGAAATGACTCATACGATGAAAGGACGTACCGTGATGAACGGTGAAGAGCGATACGAAGCCGTCCGACATTGTCGTTACGTAGACGAAGTAGTTTCTGATGCACCCTGGGTGTTAACGGAAGAATTTTTGGAAAATAATAAAGTAAATCAAGGAATGAAACGTTAAAAAGTAGAAATTAAGTTTGTTTTTGGTTGTTTTAGATTGATTTCGTCGCCCACGACGATATACCGTACGCTTCGGATAATGGCGACGACGTCTACAGCGAGATTAAAGCTAAAGGTATGTTTGTTGCTACGCAACGAACCGAAGGAGTTTCCACGTCTGATGTTGTGGCTCGGATTGTCCGAGATTATGACATGTATGTTAGGAGAAATTTAGCAAGAGGTTATACGGCTAAGGAACTGAATGTCTCATTTATAAATGTAAGTTATTGTAATTTTAATGATAAAATTTCAATTTTTTTGTGGAAATTTCCATTTTTTTCCTCCCATAGGAAAAGAAATTTAAATTTCAAAATAAAATGGACGAACTAAAAGGAAAAGGAAAATTATTTGTTGAAAATATCGAAGGCAAGAGGAACGAAATAATTCAGAAATGGGAAGAAAAATCAAGAGAATTTATTCAGAATTTTTTACTACTTTTCGGCCGTGATGGAAGACTAGTACGATCCCATTACAAACATTTCAAACAGTTTTATTAACAAGACATTAAAATTTTTAGAGTCATATTTGGCAGGAAGGAAAAGGCCGAATTAGACAAGCTCTAAGTCCCAACGGGTCCCCACCCGCAAGTCCATCCTCTAGCCGAGAGACTAGTCCAATTCGTGATGAAATGCTTAGTCCGCCTGCCAAAACAAAACGTAGAGAAAAATTTGCAGCATCCGATATCGCTTTAGCAGGTGCTGCCGCTTTATTAGCACAAGGAGATGGAGATAGAGAATTTTCGGATGACGAAGAAGACCAACCGCAACAAGAAACCGAAAATTTAATTTGAAATTCTTTACATTTTCGACAATTTGTTGTTAAAACCGTTGCAAAGTTTTTGGTTTATTACGCAATACTTTTTTGTTATCTGCCTAGGTCATTTGTCGAAAAAAAAATCATGAAACATTTTTTTATTTTAAATGGGTTTAATGTTTTGTCGGTTGATTAAATTTTAAAGAAATTCGAACCCTTAACAATTCAAACTTTAAAAAAATGTAAAGACAGACTAAGGTTTTAGTAATTTTATTAAAATTATTATTTTTTCACTTTTAAGTCATGTATAGATGAATGTAAAAAGATTTAAAAAAAAAGAAAAAAGAAATGAACAATCAAAAAAACTCAACTTTATTTCAACACAACAAAAACATAAAAACTCAAGGTAATGCCATTACTGACAGCACATTTCCTTCAAGTGGCGCGCTCTCGTGATCATGCGGCAAATCTCCAACTTCACCACTCCCTTCATGATCATCAGCCTTTTCTTTCACGCTCTTAGTGAAATTCTTCAAATCTTGCACGCGGTTAAATTTACTTAATTTCTTCTCAACAAACTGACGATACGTCAACAAAGCCTTTTTTGGCGGCTCCAAATCGCTTTCGGTGTTGTTTTCAACTTCTTTCGCCTTGATGTGCCCAACTTCAGGCGCTGCTTGCAACTTCCGAATGGATTTGTGCAAACTACTCGGCATATTTTTCCACACTCTCAAATCTCTTTTCTGCTTCCCGATTGCAAAATCGTCATCGGCGACTCTCAGTCGTTTCCAAACATTAAAATCCATCTTCCGTTTCCTATTCCCAGACATCCCCAGGTCTTCACCTCCGGTTGTAGACTCGTTGGCAACCCCTTCTCGAGTGAAATTACTCAATAAATCGTACTTTAACTTGTTAACGACGACTTTTGGTTTCCCGTGACCATAACTCTTTCCAAATACTCGGTCGGCAAACACGCGTCGGGTACCACCGAACGGCCTCTTGCGTCGGAGCTTCGCACGCTGAGCTTTAACTTTCGGTTTCACAGTTGACGTTTCGTGAAAAATATGGCTCGTAACATCTGCTAAATCGGTTACATTTTCTTCGATTTCCTTTTCGGTTACAACTGTTTCGGGATGTTCAACGACTTTTTGCTGTAGGAGTTTTCCACGGACGAAACTGACTTTAACTTCGGTTTCTGCTTTCGATCCTGAAGGAGCCGATGTGTGACCCTGAGCAGTTTTATATGGTGGCTCTACATCTGTAACGTTGTACGAAATATCTGCGAATAGAAATTTTATTTTTTACATTTTTTTTAAAATTTTAATAATAATAATAATAATAAAACACGCCTGTAGCCAAAACGACGACGCCAACGAGCAGCGGCCACAAGAACCACGTCTTCATAATAATGCAGAGAATTGAAAAAGGGAACTGACAAATCTTAAAAATAGAAATAGAAATTTTTCGCATAAGAATTGCAGCTTCGAACTGCACTTGGAAAAGAACACCAAAATAATGTACACGTGCAATAATGCACGTGAACTTTGAAAATTAAAGCATCACTTGGTTTATTATTATTTTAATAATAGAAAAAAAAAAAACAATATCAGCTATTGTTGGCATTGAAACGATCTCTTAACACATTTAAATGCAGCAGCACACAATAAAAAAATGTTATTTCTTAAATAAAATGTCACTGAGATTGCGATTGGTCCGAATTTCCTCCCATTAAAATATCGCTCGTGAACGAAGTGATCGGTTGCTGTTCAATTTTAACCGTCGCTAAATTCGGGGTTCCTTGACCTGAAAACACGCTCCTAACCCCTAATGGTTGACCAGCTAAGGCAATTGTTGAGGTTGATGGCGTCTGAGCTACAGTTACCATGACAACCTTAGTAACTTGCGTTGGAGTGGTTACAACTTTGGATGTTGCGGTGGGAGCTGAAGTGACAAACTTGACGACAGTCGGCGTTCCATTGCCAGACGGACTAGGACTCGGACTCGCACGTGGAGCAGTAACGAACACATATTTTTGATTTGGTCCCAAATTACTCCCAGGGTTGACGGAACCGCACGCAGGACGAGGTAATGTAACGATGGTCGGTGTTCGCGGGGCTGACGAAGACGACACCGGAACCAAACGAGGCTAAAAATAATTTTAAAAAAAATCCTTTTAAACTAAAAATAATTTTTTTAATGGTTATTTTTAGTTTTACCTGTACGTTGACAGTAATAGGTGGTTTAGGTTGAGTTGTGCTCGTTGGTGCTGTGGTCAGCGGTTGCTGCCTCGCTTTCACCACGCCGGAGTGAAGCATTTGCCCAAAATACCCATATTCGGCTTTGTATTCCTCGACGTTATCCGGCGGTTGTCGGATGGTTTTAATAACGGGCGCCAGGATTCTTTGTAGCAACTGTTTGATATGTTCAGCTGCAATTTTATCGATGTTACTCAAGACGGGTGTTTCAACGCACTGTCGAATTCGTTCGCCTTCTGGTTTGATCCGTGGAAGCACAAACGATTTAATTACCTAAAAAAAAATATATATATATATATAAAATTTAATCAAAAAAAATAATTTTTTTAAAAATTACTTCGTGTCCCAATTCAGATAATCCCGCAATTGCGCCGTAATGCGTCGCAAGGGGCGATTTCTCGTTCTGTAACGGTTTACTAAACATTCTAGTGATACGTGTTTGCACGCTATTTGTGCTTGTGTTAAACGTTCTATATAAAATACAAATTCAATTAGATAAATAAAATTAAAAATTCAATTTTTTAGGTTAATTTACTTGCAAATCTGGGCCATTAAACGTGAAGCAAAATCTCTTAGGGCCCAATGATTGTCGACATCGGGTCGCATACAAAGTTGTTTGCTGACAATGCAAGTACCAACTGAAGGAATGATTTCGTGTAACTGCAATGAAACAATTATTTAACGATAGAAACAAATATATCAATCAAAATCATACATATTTTTCTAAATACAGTGTTTGATTATCCAATAGGGCTTTTACCATCCTCATTAAATAAATCAAAAGTGCCAAATTATTTTGCACAACATTTACTTTAACCTGAAATAAAATTTAAAAAATCAAAATATATTCAAAGTTTAAATAAAGTTTTGAGTTTTTCGTACCCCTTCAGCTATAAACGTGCATAATCGAGGCAACATTTGATGTAAACCAGGATCTGAAGCCAAACTTTGCAACGCTTCCTACAAAAAAAACAATTAATTTACATATTTAAAGTTGATTATTTGTCGATGATGGATTCGTACAGCTCTCCTGGATTCATCCGATCCGACACATGCTTCGGTGATTTCTTTGTAATACAATTGTTGCTCGACTGATAATTCGTGAGTAGCTAATTGTTTCACGCGTACTGTTTCCACATTCTTATTCTTAATCATTTTATTTCCGTTTCCTTTAGCTATCTGCATGTTTGGGTTGTTTGTTTTGTTGAGTTTAGATGCTGGATCGATACTCTCCACTTTTTGTTGCTCTTTCGACACTAAAAAATAAAAATAATCAACAAATTATGACATTTAGAATTGAATAAATTATAAATATCAACCTGGTGGTGGATTTTCCGGTATCGTGGGCTGAACTCCTTCAATACTTAACCAATGTGCTAAAACAAAACAAATTAATTAAGAAAAGTTATTTTTCAATATTGCAATGTATTTACCTTTAAGACTGACATCTACAGGTAGTTTTGGCAGTTGAGAACTAATAATTTCTCCCAATTCCAATTCTTTATCTTCGTTAAAGTATAATTCTCGTCCTCCTCCACTAGCAAAACGAAATGGTACATAATCGGACGTTGTAAACCCGTAAATAGGCTGTAAAACAAAAGAAATTGATTAATTTCTATTGATTTCATCAATATTTGAATATTTACCTCGACATTTTTTATTTTTAATGCTTGATCTAAATCTGAGCATGTTAGACATTTCCTTTTGCCACGTCGCATAAACTTTGCAGCATCCTAAATTAGAATAAAAAGTTAGAAATGTCGAAACGTATTATTGAGAAAGCTACGGTTTTTTATGGTTTACGGTCTATGGTTTAACCTGCATCAGTTGCTTGAGATTGTAAGTGCCGTTGTCACTGAGAATTTTTGCTGCTTCGTCCGGTAAATTTGAAATTCCTATCGACTCTGCTATAACTTTCATCGATTCTTGAGGCAATATAGCCCCTACTTTAGCTTCATTTTGACTCATTATATACGATGACTCGATGTTGACAATAAGTTACCAGATCACAATTTTCGCAAGTCGCAGAACTTGCTCCGAACTAGTTCCAAGAACTAGTTATGCGCACATTGCCTCCTACCGGAAGTTAGAACAAAGAAGGTTGGTGCAGGACGCCTACTATGTTGATGTAAGAGCAATTTAATCCTCAAAAATACTTTAGAGAATCAGTTTTGTGCATTGTTTAAAACGTATCTGGCATCGTATATTTTTTAAATTCATAGCCATATTTTTTGTTTTGTTTTTTGCCAATCGTGGTGAAAGTTGTCATCATCCACAAGGCGCCATTTATAAAATCGGCGAATACCAGCACCACTCACTAAATTAACTCATTAATCATGAAATAACTCATCTTTATTTGTTTTCAGATTATGTTCAAAGCACGGTTGTCGTCGCCCGCACCCGTGTGGTCGCATCACACCGCATCGGCGAACTATTTTCTACGATGAAGATGAAGCTACGCCGAGGAGGAAATCATTCGCCCAAATCCCGTCCCTCGTGATATTTGAGATTTACAAATCTCAACAAATCCTCGTCAACAGCCCCATTTAATTTTAATGTTCGGGAGCGGAGGTTAAGTCCGTCAAATGTAAGAAATAGAAGGATAACCCTTGGCCACATATCGATAACTGGCTTAGCCCAGGAGGATTCATGGCCTTACCAGGCCTTCCGCTTTGTTTCCCTTTCTCGATCAGGGGCCAATCGGTCGTTGTCGTTGCATTTCTTACATTTGTTCGTGAGCTGGGAGTGCGTCGGGGCTCTTTCGGGGGTGTGTTCCAGTTGAAGCCCCTTGCGGATCGCTCTTCAGTTCGTTCTCATCTCCAGGGAGACGCAGTTTAGAGCAAAGCACCTTTTTTATAGGGTCTGATTCCAGTTGAAGCCAGGCGCGTTCAGATACCGGGGAGCCGTGAGCAGTTTTATGTGGTTGCGGGACGCCCAGGGAAAGATGGGACATCGTGGATGAATCAAGATTCTACTTGAACTCGGATTTTGATGAGTAATTACTATTTTTTTTTTTTTAAATAGGGAGTTTTGTCATTCTCGTGGAGGATTTGTTGCTATGGTAAATTGATTTTTAATTTTTTGAAAGATTTGACAAACATTGTGGTAAATTGTTGTGTTGTATTTCTTTGGAATATAATCGGTTGTTTAAGCGGCTTTTCTCTCAACCTTGGCTAGTGTCGTCTGCTGTGCTGAGCGCTTGACTATAAGCGCCACTGTCGCCTGGCGGTAAACATTCAACGTAAATGTTATGTAGCGATATTTCGAAAATTGTGTAAAAATGTGTAAAGTATTAAAAAAACAATGCAAATTAATTTTGATTTACAAATTATTTTAATTATTTAGTAAAATAACATACATTTTACATCCAAATCCAATCCAATCCAAAACACAAAAATCTAATAAAAATGCACATAAATCTGTCATAACCTAGTCAAAAATCAATTAAAATCAGATAAAAAGATCCTTACTTTTTACTTTGTACGTTTATAAACGTAAGCGCCATCGAGTGGTAAGATTTAGAAACTAACGGTAACGTGTTTGACCAAATATGTCTTTGATCGCAGTTCAGAATCAAAATTGACGATCATGAAATTGGCGATAGTTTATTGCATATTGACACAAATGAGGACAAAATTGCCGTCTCCAGCGAAAAGGGAAACGTTTCAATTTTAAATTTGAACTCGCATCTCACTTTGACATCAAGAACAACACTGAAAACCAACCAAGAATGCACTTCCGTTTGCTTCCATAAAACCACAAATAATTTATTTTGCTCTTCAGGATCGTCCGTATATCTCCTCGACATCAGAAACTTCCAAGAACCCGTCAAGACATTCTCATACAACACCGACGAGATCAATCAAATTACATTAAGTCCGTGCAACAAATTTCTGCTTTGCGCCGACGATTCCGGAGAAATCAAAGTGATCAACATCGAAACCGAAAGCGAAGAGAAAACATTAAAAAACACAAAAACGTGTGTTACACTTTAAAATCACGATGTGGCGGATATTCCGAAGTTGTTTCGGGTGGCTACGACTGCAATGTGCTGCGTTGGAACTTGGAAAATTGCAAAATGCTTCAAAAATTCGATTTGAATGAATTTAGAACGGAATTTAGTTTATTACCGGGCATGAACCCGCCATATGTGTTGAATTTGGGGTTCAATAATTCGGGAAGTATGCTGGCTGCAGGATTGCAAGACGGTTCTATTCATTTATGGAACATGAAAAAGAGGAAAATGAAGTATTTTGATGCTGTGCCCAATGCACATATTTCTCTCGGTGTCACTCAAGTCGCGTTTGATAAAGAAGACAATTTGATATCCGGTGGAAATGATGAGAAGATTAAAATTTGGAAAGTTAAATTTGGAAATCGTTCGTTCTGTGAAGAAAAAGTTTCGGTCGATCACGGATTTAAAATTAATGCGTTTTGTGTCAATTCGTATAAAAATGATTTTTTGTTGGTTGGCGATACGACGACCAAGTTGTCATTATATCAAATAAATGGTTAATTACTTTGTGTGATATCGTGAAATAAAATTGGTTGTTTTTTTATACACAATATAAGCATTTTTATTTAGTTTTTTTTTTTTTTCGCTAAAAAAACAAAATGGGTGAAATTTCGCATTTTTCAGTTTTCGTATGAAAAAATGTCTGAATTTTACTTCAACATAATGGTAATGGAAGAATGAACGTTATATTACAGTAAACTCAATATGAAGACATCTATCTTGCTTGAATAAAGATGGTTTCTTGTGGGAAAAGTCCGACTTCCTTTAACGTAAGAAGTGGATCGATTTGCGACAACTGTCTGCGCGGGAAATTCGTGACAAGTTCGTATTTGTCGTTTGAAAAATTCAGCGAGTCTACATACAATAACAAAGCCTAAAAACAAAAAAAATAAAATAAAATAAAACAATTTCCACCAAAAAATCAAAATTCAATACTTTTATCTTAGATGTCGCGGGTAAACTTAATTGCTCCTTCTTTCCATCAGGAAAACGCAAAACCACTTTAGATTTCACATCTGTAAAATAAATACAAATCAATAAAAAAATTACACTTTTCAAATTGAAAATCAAACCTCCTTCATCCCCGAGATATAATCGCCATGACAACACAATTTTCTCCTCAACTTCAGCCTTTTCTTTGCACTCTTCAATGTTATTATTATTTGTGTTTTGGTTTGAACTGTTTCTAGTAATTAAAAAAATTAAATTACAGTATCATTTAAAGTTCCATTAGAGGATATAATCACCAAAGTAAAAACCTTTTGTCATTTTCTTGATGATTCAACGACGCCTCGTTATCCGAATCGAACGTTTCCACCTCTTCGCTGCTCTCTCCTTCGTCCTCGGAATACTCGGGTTTCTGAATCTTAGCAGTTTCCCGGAGCGAAGCCTGAATGGCGGCCTCTAATTGAGAATCTTCACTCGCATCTACAATACTGTCCGTTTTCTGTCTCTTTTTAGGTGGCGATGACAACGGTTGTTTTACTCCGTCCAACGCTGGATGCTCCGCGAGAAATTCATTAAACTAAAAAAAAAAAAAAGAAAAATTAAAATATTAATATCCGAGTTTCAATTTATGATTGAATTCCATACCCAAATCGCAAAACGACACCGCGTCAATTTTGTTCCAAACTATTAAGTTCTCTCCTGTTCGAGGATCCACTACAGCAATGTACGGCCATTGCAGGACTTTGTAGAATTGCATGTACCGAATTCCTTCATCGCTGTCGTGATATATCTAAAAATGCAAATAATAATAATAATTAATTACAATATTTTTTCTTACGTATTAAATAATTTTTTACTTGAAAAAAGACGAAGTGTTGCTCGATCATTTTTTTGACGTTTGAATTACTCCAAACATCCCGATTTAATATTTGGCAAGCGAATTCTTGAACATTCTGTACATTGACGATTAACCATTTATTAAGGCTTTGTCCTAATTCCCGAGCCTAAAAAAAAATAAATGAATAAACAAAAAATGAATAAATAATAATAAAATCAAATCGTACGCTATCAAAAGTTCCTTTGTGCATCAAATCGAGCGGAGGCCGAAATAAATCTTCGAGAGTTTGTCTCTTATTTCTGTTTTCAGAATTTGAAGGATTGCATAATTCTTGTTCTTGCCGCTCTAATCAAAAAACAGAAATTAAAATCATCTGAAAACGATTTTGAAATTAATTTCCTATACTCGTTTCAGCTTCAAAATCCCTAAATCCATCGAAAATCGACCGTGCAGGTTTTCTACGTCCCTGGACACCGAAGGAGAAGGGTTCTTCGACCAGTACCCCCCTTGTTGGTGGAATAGGAGCTCGAACGTCATCCCTAAGTAACAAAAATCATTTTATTACATCGGTGTCTCGTGACGATAGACGCATACGAGTGTTTTACCCAAGTTCGTCAGGAAAGCAATCGGTGGATGGCTTGAGAACTGGCGACACACGATCGTTTGTAGAAACTTGCACTTCTGTAGCGTCTACATGCATATTTATGGCAATTTCCAAGTTCCCATCGCACGCTTCTAACGTTTTCTTGGCCACTTCTTTATCTGCACCTGCAAGAGCAATGAAATTTCGCGGGTTGTCAAAAATATTTTTTCATTTTCACCTCATAAATCCATTAATTAACGACTAAATATTGCCATCGCAGCTAAAATTAATATGGGTATCGCCGTTGTTAACTTTCTCCCAATTTATTTTCAACTTTTACCTGTCACCGCGCAGAATTTTTCGATTGAATGTTTAATTGATTTCGAGGACTTCGAGGTGGACGCCATGTTTGTTTAGGGAAATAAGATTTCACCAATGAGAGCAGTTTACAGCACGGAACAAAAAACGTGTTAAAGTAGAGTTTTTCTAGTCAACTTTTGAATGATTGGATCTATTTTGTTCATCACGGGTTAAAATGACGTAATTCATTCCAGGATCGCACCAATGAGTAACAACAGAAGCCATTTTCAGAGTTTTGTAGCAACTTTGGTAGTAACTAGTAAATAATAATTGTTTTAATTCGCGATTAATCCATAGTGGGTGTCCCAATGTGACATTTCAAATTAACGAGCGAAATTTCGGCGTAAAATATATCAAATAAAATGTGTGCATGTATTTCGGATTATATTTCCTAGCGGAAAAAGGTAAATATTATTAGGAATGATTAAATGTATTAAATGATTACGAATGGTCACAAGACTCGGCTGCCATTGCCATAAAAAAAGGCTTACGATAAGTTACGACCAGCAAAAATAAACCAATGATCGAATACATTGTAAAATATCTGAAAGTAATTCGAGATTTTACTATAAACAGGTGTTAAGGTTTATTTCATTTTGTTTCCTGATGCCATTTTGAAAAACTTGAACTATTTTTTTTTTTTTTTTTTACTATAATTGCAGGATTAGAAGTCGATCATGTTTCCCTATATTCGTGTACCCACACACATAACTGGCCTATATATTTTTACGGTGGCGAATTTCTTAGCTTTATTTCATATTACGATTGTACAAGCTGATGTTATAGTGGTAAGTCATAGATTTCACCTTGAACTTTTAGTTTCAGTTCTCAAATTTCTTTTTTTTAAATTATTATTAGAGATCTGAAGTTGAAAATACAACGGTGGATGTTTTTTACGATGTCCCAGCAGCTTTTGGGCCCGATGTGGGATACATGGTGGTCAGTATTTGTGAATTTTTAAATATAATTATGAATTTAATTTTTTAATTGTTTTTTTTAGGGTTATGTTGTTTATGCGAATCCTCCTGATGGATGTAAGACACTAGATCCGCCTCCAAATATAACGATTCATTCCAATGCATCGTGGTTTGTGTTAATCCGTCGATGGGGTTGCGATTTTGATGTTAAAGTATTGAAATTTAGTTTTGTTTGTTTTAGTTTGTAATTTTTATGTTTTTATTAAGGTTCGAACAGCTCAGAGGACAGGATATAAAGCAGCAATTGTTCATAATGTTAATTCAGATGATGTGGAACAAATGGGCCCAAAAGATGGTGAATATTTGGAATAATTTGATGGATTTTTTTATGGCAACTGATTACTTTTTTTTTTTTTTTTTTTACAGCCAGTGGAATTAAAATTCCTTCTATTTTCATTGGAGCTACAAGTGCAATGAGTATCAAGTCATTTTATACATACGGGAAAGGATTTTATCTTATATTGGATGATAAACCTTATATCGACTTCTCCAATATGAAAAAATACTTGATTGCATTTGCAGCCATTATGGGAATAATATTGCTATCGACTGTAACAACACTGGTATTATTTTTTAAAACAAACATTAGAAATTTTCAAATTTTAATTAAATTTCATTTTAGATTGTTCGTTTCATCAAAGATCGACGCCGATTGAACAGGCGGAAATTGTCTCCGGCAAATTTGAAAAAATTACCGATTAAGAAGTTTCAAAAAGGTGAACTAACTAATAAAATTGAATAAATTAACGTTAATCACTAATAATTACAGGAGAACAATACGATACGTGCGCTGTTTGCTTAGATGAATTCACCGAGGGCGAAAAGTTACGCGTTTTACCGTGTGCTCATGGTAGGATATAATAAAAACATTAATTTCTAATAGATAGATTATTATTTTCTAGCTTACCACACCAAATGCATCGACCCGTGGTTGACCCGTAGCCGTCGCACCTGCCCTGTGTGCAAACGAAAAGTATTTCCAGGTCAACACGACTCGTCCGACAGCGACGAAGACAGCGAGGATGACGAACGAGCGCCTCTGCTGAGAAGTGGCACTCAAGCGAGTACTTCTGGAACATTTACCGCTCCATCCGCTCAGCAAGAAATAGCAGACGTATCGTTTGAGATCGAAAACGAACCTCCTTTCGACAGCGTTCCTGCCGATTTTATCGATTCTCCTAGTACCACCGTGTCTATAAATGCAGACGTGAATGATCTGACGAACATTGAACGATCGGAAGCAGTTGGACCGGTCGAAATCGGTGTCGAAGCGACTTTATCGGCATCTGCGCCGTCGAGACTGCCGAGCGAAGAGCCATCCGATAATCACGATAGAGTACTGGTTGTGTGATAAATTTTCTGTCAGTAATGTGCTATAATTTTTCATTTTTTTTTTCGTTTTCTTGATACATGTAAGCGTTTTACACTAAAGTTCAACGAACAACTTGTAAAAAATGCAACTGCATGTTCGGTATGGTGTAAATAAGAGATTTTTAGTGTTTTACGAGTCATCATGGGGTCGGGAACAAATTAAATTTGTAATCAAAGAGTATTAACAAATGTAATTTATCGCCAGTTATTATAAATATAGAAATTTTTAAGAATCGAAAGTGGATTTTTATGGATGAGTTTAAGCAAATTTGAAATAATAAAGTAAAAATTCCGAACCTAGCTTTATTTGTTGCACAAATTCAGAATATAATAACATTATTAGTCATTTAAATGTGATTTACTTTTTTATTATTATTAAGTAGATTTTAATATTTTGGTAAAGAGATTTGGGAGTCGAGATTTTTTCAGAATTGATTTTTTTCTTCTTTTATATTTACATCATATATTGAAAAATAGATAGATTTTACAATTATCACTTGAAATTTGTACAATTTTAGTTGCATTAAGTGCCTATACCAATTTCATTTGCTCCGAAGAAATATTAAATGTAATAATATCGTTCTATATTTTAGAATTTGCATTCTAAAATTATAAATAATAAAAAAAATTAATTCAAATTACACAATTCTTGAATCGAGAGTAAAAATACACTTAAAATTTAATCAATTTCTTCCAACAACAAAAATCGTTTTATTTTTTCAGGAATCAGCAACGTCCTCACAACCGGATACACACGATTACCCAATTTCTGGCGCACGGTTTTCCTGCACAAATCCGTTAACCTCAACGGGTTCTTTTTTACATAAATCAACCAACCTTTGATGGAATCACTGCTGTAATTATACGGCACGTTAGAAGGAAAAATCTCCAACCAATGTGTGTTGCGCACATCGAATCCCGAATACACCAACAGCCGAACGAGAATAAAATTTCCCTTGCGTTGAGCAACTTGCAAATTATCAATATTACACGAAAACACGTGACCTCGGTTCGCATCTGCACCGTGTCGAATCAACGAGCTGGCGATATTGAATTTATCGGCCATAATGGCACGGTACAACGGCGTATCGCCCGTCGTTACGCTTTCCGCATCGAGTCGGCAATTGTGTTGAATTAAAAGTCGAAGAATATTCGTGAATTTTACGTGATCCCAGTCGGGGATCCCATTAACGGCTTCGTGGAGCGGCGTGGTCCCTTGAATCAAATTTGGAAAATTCACATAGGCACCTGGAAATATTTAAAACTTAATTTAATTAATGTAATGTAAAATTAATGTAATTTTTTTTATAACCATAATTAATGAGTAATTCCACAATTGGGAATTCGGCAGCGCTGACAGCAATATGAAGCGGGGCATTCCCGCTTTCGTCTCGGATGTTGACTAAACATCCATTTCGAAGTAATAAATTGACCAATTCGAATTTGCGACTGATGACGCAATGATGAAGGAGGTAGTGTGATTTTGTTAATTTGGCACCAGCTTGCAGCAACATTTTAACCAAAATTACATCGTTCTGCCAAATTGCTTCTGCGAGTGGTGTGTAACCTTAAAAAATATGACAAATCACGATGATTAAAGCGTTTTTAGTGCGAATAAATTGCAAACCGTGAATTTCTTCGATGTTGACTTTGGCACCTTGTGAAATAAGTACTTGGCCGACTTCGTGATTTCCTCGAATTACCGCTACGAGTAATGGAGTTCGTTCGGATGCATCCAATGCTTCAATTTTCGCGCCGTGTTTGAGTAATATTTTGACAATATTGGCGTAACCGCGACTCGATGCAATGTGAAGAGCAGATAATTTCTCTCTAAATAAATATTTATTATTTTCTGATTAAATGAAGAATTTTACATAGTTACCTCGTTTTTCGGTTCACTTGAGACCCTGTTTGTACTAGTGTTTCCACACATTCTTCATGACCACCTTTAACGGCTAAATGCAATGGAATCACACCGTCACTGTCAGAAACATCTATCAAACTTCCTAACAACGTTTGAAAAAATAATTAAATGCAAATAATGGAAGATAATGTAAAGAAAAAAATAAATAATAAAATAATATTTCATAAAAATAAAAAAAATTACATATTTTTCTTTTCACCAATTTTTAATAGCAGTTTAACTATTTCCATTTTTCCTTGTTCAGCAGCGTAATGCAAAGCAGTGCGAGCATAGCAATCGGCGCTGTTCACATTGCACTTTTTGTTCTTTGAAGTGTTCTCGTTGTATTGCAATAATTCTCGAATTATTTCGATGCGGCCCATCTGAGCAGCTCTGCCTAAAATTGAGTGGCCTGATCCGACTAGATCGCTTATGTTTGGACCTAGATAAAAAGGAAATTGTACAGAAATAGAGCAAAATGTAGTATTCCAACAACTGACCTTGTTTTAGACATTCGGAGACTTTGATTGTGTCACCTTCATCGATTGCTTTTAGCAAATCTTCTTCCAATTTCGGCATTTTGCGAAAACAACAAATTGATGATATTTTTACAATCAGAGGCGTTTCGTTTATTATCATTACGTCATAACTTAAACCTAAGGAGGCTGTGAATCATGCGACATGACGTCATAAATTCGAGACCATCTGTTCGTTCCTAGGAAACTCTCGTCATGACAACGGTATAAACAAATGGCCGTTTCGTTTCTCAGCATTTAATTCAGCCCCAAATTGGAAAAAATCGGAGATATATTTCGAAAATCATGTGATTTTTAAGTGGATTTTACGAATTATTATGACAACTCTTCCATTTCTTCCGGGCTACTCTTTTGCTCAAAATTCAAACGTGAGTAAAACAAAATTTAAAAAATTAAAAATTAATTTTTTAAATTTAGTTTGGAAAGGTAAATTTTGCAAAAAAACATTTTCTTGATGTTTCAAACAATGTCGCACTGGTCAATGACTCGCGGGAAAAAGATCCCGCAAAACAATTTACAGTTTTCCCACCAGGAGAAGGACCAGCTTTGCCAGCTTGGGTCGCTTTTGATAAACAAGTAAAATATCTTAATAATTTTTTTTTTAATTTTTAGTTTTTAATTTTTTTTTTAGACACTGAGTTTTTTTGCACATTGGCAAGAAGGCATAAACGAACTTCCGCACGAAAGTTACCGCGTGCACAAAGTGAAAATATTATTTTTCCTCGAAGATGATTCGATACAAATCGTCAACTGCAAACCACCCGTGAATTCAGGCTTAGTAGAAGGCACAAAAACACATTACATTGTCACAATATTCAACTTAATATATTTGTATTCGGTTGACACAGGCAGTATTCATCGTCACGTGCTCGTGAAACGACATCGCATTCGAATGCCAGCTCCGAACGATGAATATTTTTATAATTTGGAGCATTTTAAAATCGGCGATAATATCACGATCTACGGGAAAGTATTCCATATCACCGGTTGTGGTGATAAATTTACAGAAAATTTTCTAACGCGAATGGGTTTCCTCATTGCAAAACCCGAACCGACCCCATCCGATCCAGGAACCGAATACATATTAAAATCTCGTCAATCAGAGTTGATGCCAATACGACCGCACATAAAAACGAACAAACTTCGTCAGTTTTTGGAATACGATCGGCACGTGTTGCGATTTTACGGTTATTGGGACGATACGGAATCTTTATTCGGCGATTTTAGAGAAATCGTGTTGTTATATTACATCGCGGATGACACAATCGAAATCCGAGAGAAAATTAAACCGAATTCCGGTCGGGATAGTTTTTCCGTACTTATACGAAAGCGGAAAATGCCAAAAGTACAATAATATACACAATCGTTGCAGTGAAGTATCAACGGTTTAGCGTTAAGAGAGTGATGCTTCACTGCACTGCTTCGGCACTGTGCTGCCCGCTAAGGAGTGATACTTCACTGCAGTACAATCGTTGTTTTCTTTTAAGAAATGGCCGGTCGGCTTGACACCAGGAATGGGTGAAGACTACACTGTGCTAAACGTGTTGGGCTCTTCAGCTGATTACGACCGTTATTCGATTCAAGATAAACTTCAAGTTGGCGTTTTCTCTCTTACGGATTACTATAAAGACTCGGATTTAACGATTGGCTCCGTAATTAACATTCTCGGAAGAAAAGTGATTTTATGCGATTGTGATGAATTTACCAAACATTATTATAGGAATAAATTCAGTATAGGTGAATTATTGTCAATTTTAAATGCATTTTCTAGTTTCTCCGACGCATATTTCGTTTTTTTTTTTCAGATGATTTCAGACCGATAGTTCCCGAACAAGTGGCACAAATGGAACTTAAGAAAAATTTATTGAAATTCCACCTCACGACGGATTTGGCTCGGAAGAGGACTCCATGGGCAACGTTCTTAAACTCGTACCCACAAAACCACTGCATAATTTCATGAATTTTATTAAACTCGATCGAAGTAAAGATGAAAGCAACATTTTGCGATTTTCTGCCGAACTCGCCAACCAGACTCTGTTGAGCATTGGTCGCAAATTCGTGATCAATGTATTTCTTATTGACAGCAAGATAATGGTATACGAAGTCCCGCAGAGAAATTCGGGATTCGCGGGAGGGAAATTTATAGGAAAATTGAAAATCAAAAAAGCTATCGATCCGAATCCACCAGCGGGCGAAATCAGTTCGCATTACTACAACGCATCGGATTTTTATATCGGAGCTGCGATCAAATTAAACAATTTTGAATTCCGAATCACCGATGCCGATGAATATTGCTTGAAACACATGGAAGATCACCCCGAACAGTTTCCACAAGCGAATATTACCTACATAATCAAGAAAATTAAAGAATCGACTGTGAATCAAGCGAGTTCGCACCAATTGAACGAAGCACTGGTCAATGCTGATCCAGAACGGACCGGCAAATTGGAATATACAATTTTTAAGTAATTTCTTATTGATTTTAAAATATTCTGATGTTTTCATTTAGTTATTTCGCGCAGATACATCTTAATGAAGTTTATTGACGACGGTTTGTTATCGGAACACGAATACATTACTTTAGCCCGCCATTACAGCAAGCAGTTGATGACGGATTTGTTTTCTCTAGAAACGTTGTCAGCAGTTGCTCAACGGGAACTTAGTCGACAGGGATTTGACGATTTTGATCATTTGTTAACATTAATTAGTCATTATGACATGTCAAGGTAATATTAGAAATTATTGTAAAATTTGATGTTTACTTTAATATTTTTTTTTTTTTTGGTTTAGGAAAAATACTCTTGATAGAAAAGATTTATATCGGGCTTTACGATCGTATCCATTGCCATTAGCGCCACAGTTAATAGAGTTGATTGTGGAAAAGTAAGAACAAAAACAAACAAGGAATTATTATCATATTAAATAAATAAATGAATATTTTATTCTATTAGATTGGAACCATCGGAAGAAAATGATATTGATTACAAAAATTTGGTGAATCTTCTGAACTATAAAAAGTTTTCATTCATTCAACAATTGGCACCGCATATTACTGTAAGATTATATTGATGTTGTATTAAAATGTTTAATGATAGTGTTAAATAATTTTTAGTTTGACACAATACGTTTGGAAATGCAACCAAAAACCGGACCGGTTCATCATTTGGTCGAGTATAGAGATTTTCTGTTTGATTTTGAAAAATTAATTGATGTAAAAAAGTCTGAATAGAAGAGTTGCTGTTACATGTGACATTGAAAATGAAAATTAAAAAAATAATAAAATGATTAAGTGGATAAATTTGTTTGGTACCGAATGTATAGTACAAACTGCATGTTACAAAATATGTTTTTCCATTTTCCATTATTTTTTTGTTTACTTGTGAAACAATGCAAATGTATTGTGGGAACACTGATTATTGAAGAGTAAAATAAAAAGGTGTCAAAAAGTGTCAAAATTTTGAGTCTACGTCTTCCAAAAAATAAATTTCTTGTTTATTTTCAACCATTTTCACAATGAGATTTGTTGATTTGGCCAGAGATCATAACGAGAGTTGTCACGAAAAAGTACTAAGGTTAGGCTGCGGACCTAATTTTGTTCGAAATCGTTCCGATGAATTTGAAAAAATGATAAGGGAACAGGTATTTATGCATTAAATTAGGCTTAAATATGAGTTACAATCGTGTTACAATGAATAGGGCTTGGAATTTTGGTTTCGCTTCTGGCTGTCGTTTAGCTACAGCCAAAGTATGCACGAATTTGAAGAGGTAATTTATTTTAAAATCTGAAATTTTTTTGGATTTATTTTATTATCATTTCAGATAAACAGATTGTTACCAGGAGTAACCAACTGCTTATTGAGAGACATTCACGTTAACTTTGTCCAAGGTCCAATTTTTAACATTTGCTCGCATTTGCATCTCAATTTATTAATTTCTTACAGCATCCTGCGATGATTCAATTAATTACTGTTGGAATATAATTTTTCCAAGTATATATATATATATATATACTTTTATTCAATTTCCAAATAATTAATTTTTATTTATTTTTATTTTTTAGGTTATCAACCCATTAGAAGGGTTAGTTTTGATTTTCTCAAGAAATAAATTTTTATATTTGTTATTTTTAAAAAAATTTCAAAGATTTTAGACGAAATGTACCAATTCATGGAAATTGAATTTGGTAGTGCGCTAGGCGAGTTGTTCTTTAAATGGCTAGTGTCCAGAGAAGCTACGAACAACGGTCAAGACTGCAAAGACTACTGGATAGTTCCAGCTCAATATTTAGACCCAAATTTCCAACCCGGTCAACTAGAAAAGTACTTGGTCAAACAGTGGGGTAACAAATTTGCCAAACTTCTCGGTGTTTCCAAAGAACAGGTTTCTTGGGTTCGCAAATTATTGGTTGAAAAAGGCGAAATTGAATCGGATATTGACAAGAAAGCTTTGCACCAATACCACATGCAATATACTCAAAGCAAAGAGGTCAGAAAACTTGTGGAAGGATGGAAAGCTAAAATTAAGCAAATGAAGACTTCAATTCAAGATTCCGATGAATTGAAGAAAGCGGAGGAAATTCAAAATGGAGTAAAAACAACAAAGTACAAACCGAATGTAAATCAAGCTGACAAGTGTCAACTACCAGTTGCTAACATTGTCGAGATTAATGATAGTACCAATGGCATTGAAAAAGATAGTGCTAAAAATAGTACCCATCAATGTGCGAGCTGCACAAGCACAGTGGCCAAAAGACTTAAAAAGTGTCAAAGGTCAGTTAAAATGTCAAATTATGTTGTTGTTCAATTAATTATTAATTTTTTTTTACAGATGCAAAGAAGAAAATTGGCCGCAAGCAAGATATTATTGCTGCGTAGCGTGTCAAAGTAAATATTTTATGTCAGTTTACATATTTTATTGAAAAAAAAAAAAAAAAAAAAAAAAAATAAGTAGTTTGTATAGGCAAGGATTGGTTTGCTAGACATGAAAAAGAACATTGCCAATTTCTGCAAAAATCTTTACTCGAAACAGCAAAGTTACATCAATTTTTACAAACAGCAACAAAGTCTAAAGTAATTCAGAAGCCATCATAACAAGTTGCAAAAAATGTTGCGCAAAAAATTTGTCGGATTAAACATGCATTTGTACATCTGTGATTTAAAAAAAAAAATAAATAAAAAAAAAAATGTAAAATGAATAAATGAAAGAAAACCTTATTAAATGTATTGAAATTGTTAATAATTACAATAATAGTGGGAAAAATGCCAATAATTGACGTTAGAAGTTATTTAAAATCAACAGATTATTATTTAAAATTCATAACTGACAGTTCGTAGAATAAATTTTCAAAATTTTTACGTTTTTACATCCACTTTTAATAGAATAAAAAAATTAAACATGCGATTCATTGAATTGGATAGAAATGGGACGACATATTTTGATGCTGTTGTAAAACTTGGTTGTGGACCAAGTTTTGTGCGAAATCGAGCAGACGCTTTTGAACAGATGATCAAAGAACAGGTAAAATGATACACAGTATACATCACAAATAAATCCATTATACCAAACTTTGCTATTCATCAGGGATTGAAGTTTTGGTTCAGATTCTGGCTAAATTTTACGTTGCACCATGGAATTAAAGAGTTTTACGATGTAAGCAAATATTGTTGAATACGATTTATAATATTAATCGCATTTCCATACAGGTAAATCAAGACATACCTGGTTTGACCGCGAGTCTCTTCAAAGGACTCCATTACCACTTTGTGCAGGGTAACTATAATTTATAAATCAGTCCAATTCCTTTATAATTTGGTTTTGTTTTAGCATCGAATGAAGAAGCGATAACTTATTGCTGGAACACTATTTTTGCAAGTAATTATTGATTATAAAACAAAAAAAATATTTTTTTTAAAATTATTTTTTATTTAAGGTGGGGCACCGACTAAGAGAGTAAGAAATATAAATACAACTTGATATTTTTATTTTTTATATTAAAATATATTAAAATATATTAAAATAATGTGAAATTAGATTTTAGATGAAATGTATCAATTTCTGGAAATCGGTTTCGCTTCTGCGCTTGGTGAAGTCTTTTTCAAGTGGTTGTACGCCGAAAACGTTGGCACTCACTGCAAGAAAAAATATTGGACAGTTCCGAACAAATATTTAGATCCAGAATTCAAACCGGGTTTTTTGGAGGTGTTTTTGTTGTGCGAATGGGGGAATAAATTCACGGAGCTTTTGGGTGTGACGAAAACTGATGTTCCCTGGGTGAGAAAGTTACTACAGATACCTCTGTATCTCTTCGAAGACAGAAAAGGGATGAGTTTGTACCACATGGAGTACACCAGAGCTTTGGTCGTGAGAAAATGTATTGAAAGCTGGAAATTAAAAATCAAAAATATGAGATCGGCAATTCAAAAAGCAGATTGCAAAAAATTAATAGATGAACCTTTTGCTCCAAAAAAGAGCAAAAAAGGTATAATCAAGTAGAGATAACTCAATTGCAGGTTGTGTTTACTAATTATTTTTCCATTTTTCAAGGTCATAGGGTGAGGTTTATGCTTTCGAGCGCCAGCGACATGTATATTGATGCTGCTGCGAGTAACAGCTCCAGCAGAGTGCCATCTATGATCAATCTACCTCTGAAAATGCCGAAAATTGAAAGTGAGCGTGTTCAAAATGGTTGTTCAGGGGTGATTCAAAATATTTTCACTGATTGTTCGGTGGGGGATGATCGTCCAACAATTTGTGAGCTTCCTGACGTGATTGAACGTTCTTCAGCTTCAATGACTGATTGTTCGCCAGTGACTGATCAGAGTTTGACTGATCGTCCGTCAGAGACTCAAACTGGGAATGAGCATCGTGTGCCAGTGATGAAAAATCTGAATGATGCACGTAGTGCTGTGATCCAAAATTTGTGTGATCGTCCTGCGGCTCATCAGAACTTTAAAACGCATCTTAATTTTCATGGAGGAAAATCGAGGATTTAATGGTTAAAATTTTTCTAGTTGAAGAAATTTAAAAAATATTTTTAAAAAAATTAAAATGAAAAAATGTATATTTTTTTTTCTTTCAAAAAATTGTAAAATTGAGAAAAGTGGTAAGTACTTAATAAAAAAAATGTGATGCACAATAATTTTTTTTTGATCAGGTATCGTGTAAGTTATAACACTATTTTATTTTAATTGCATTGTATTGTGGGTAAAAAGCTCCATTTTGATATCCGCCATAACAAATAGAATTTAACTGTTATTATTTACTACAAAATTCTGGTGTAAAAAAAACCCAACATTTACCATGAAGTATATAAATTTAAACAGAAATATGAACAATGAGACTTATTTAAACGTAGTATTGAAAACGGGATGTGGACCTAACTTTATCCGAAATCGAGCAGAATTGTTTGAGACCATGATAAAAGAACAAGTAAATGAAATTTATGAAATATGTTTTTAATTTTGTTTTACATTTATATTTATATTTGTTACAGGGCTTGGAGTTTTGGTTTCGTTTTTGGTTGTCATTTTGCTTGCATAACAATGTTTCGGAATTTAATGAGGTACGGTACCGTACGGTTATACAGAAATAAAAAAAATCAATAATTTTTAATTGTATAGTTTGAAGAAGAAGTTCCAGGTTGGATAATGACCGTGTGTACAATCCTCCACAATAATTTTGTAGAAGGTTGTAATTTTAAAAGTGAAATTATTTTGATGAAATTATTTTCAAATATACTTGAATTTGCAGTTTCAAGCAAGGAAGCCCTCAGATTTTGTTGGAACGTTATCTTAAGTAATTTTTTTATATTTCATTTCGCAATTAAAAATATGGTAGATACAAGAAATCATCTAAAAAATGGAAGCACCCCGAGATAAAATACTGCTCAGAAATATCTGTTTTTGCTCGAAAAATTTACTTTTTAACTCGAAAATGTACATCTTTATCTCGAAAATGTACATCTTTATCTCGAAAATGCACATCTTTATCTCGAAAATGCACATCTTTATCTCGAAAATGTACATCTTTATCTCGAAAATGCACATCTTTATCTTGAAAATGTGCATCTTTATCTCGAAAATGTGCATCTTTATCTCGAAAATGTACATCTTTATCTCGAAAATGTATGTGTTTTCTTGGAAATGTATTTAAACGCTGCGTTTTTGTGCAAGTAAATAACTTTTTTTTACATTTTCATGCCTCTAAAATGATAATGCAGTTTAAACTGCATCTATTGTTTTTTTTGCTCATACTTTATAGCTTTTCTGTGTACCATATTGCATATAGTTTTTATAACACCCCTCAAACTTAGGAAATAAGCTGCTTTCTCAAATATTATCCATCTCACCAATGGAATACAAGACTCCATTAAAAACGAGATGTGCATTTTACAGGCAACAAGTAATTATCATCCAATAACACGATCATACTATACATCAAAAAAAAAATTTAGTTTGCAGAATCAACATCAGAATTTGTCCAAATCACATTTGCATGCGCCCTTGGTGACATCTTCCACAAATGGCTGAACACGGAATATTTTAATAACGGAAAGAAGTACTGGTCGATACCAGATCGCTACAGAGATCCAGACTTCAAACCGGGAGTGCTGGAGAAGTTTCTAGTGGACAAATGGGGCATCAAATTGACCAGGTTTTTTGGCGTCGGTGCTGAACAGTTACCGTGGATTCGTCAAATGCTACGTCACGATAAAGGCATCTTGAAGCACATGGTTGGTCCATCGATTGACAAAACAAACGGATTCGACTTCCCCATGCAGCCGCCGTTGGAAGATCGCATAGATTCTTGGAAATCGAAAGTGAAACAAATGCGACAAGAAATTCAAGCAGTTGACGAGACTCGAAAAGATGATTATGTTAGCAGGAAACATTTTAAGCTTTTGCAGCCGAGGAGTGCGGAGCGGTGTTGTATCAGTCATTCAGAAATACTTCTGCAATCTGATTTTTGTGGCGAGAAGAATAGGGAAAGAGTGAGCCCATCGTACACGAACACGTCATGTTTTAAAATAAAAGATCAAAAGCGCAATAAGTAGGAACGTTTGAATTTTTGAAATTTTAAATTTTTTTAATTAGATACATATTTTTTATTTTTTTATATTTAAATACAAGTAGAAGTGAAAAAAGAAAATTTCCACGTTATTCCTCCATTCCGAACGGGTTTAAGATTAATTTAATATAGCTTTTTTAATGTATATTTTACTCTGTTTTGCATTTTTATTATTTGTTGTGATACCGGTATAGCCTTTGAATATTGCAATTTGCAATTTTAAAGACAAAAATGAAATGTCAATATTACTAATTACAAAAAAAGTAAAGTGATGAAATAAAATAAAAGATAAAAGCAGTGAATAGGTTTTGTTGCTGTCGCTAGATGGCGTATAAATAAAAGTCGCGTTACGTATAAATTTCAAGGTTTTCAGCGGAAACAGATCAAAATTATAAGTTAAATTTAAGCTAAATTGATTATATATTTATTTAAAATGAGGTTTATTGATCTGCGAAAAGGAAAAGGAAAAGTTCAGTTTATGCGGTCCTCAAATTAGGATGCGGTCCTAACTTTGTCCGAAATCGTTTTGAAGCTTTTGAGCAGATGATCAAAGAACAGGTTAGTACATACATAAAAACAACAACACAGTCATTTGATTTGATTAATCCAAAACATTTAATAAATTTTAAATTATAGGGAGTGGAGTTTTGGTTCCGGTTTTGGCTAACATTTTGTTTTCAACATGGTATTAAGGAATTTGACGAAGTAAGCAGAAAATATGCAATCTTAATTTGTTATTCGGTATTTTTTTAACTTTTTTTTTACTTTTCTCAAGATTGATGATGAATTGCCCGGATGGAGTGCCACACAATTAAAAGACATACACAAGAATTTTGTTCAAGGTAACGGCCATGATGAAATGAAATGATGAAACATGAAACAGTAAGTGACATTTTTTATAAAGAATTATAATACAATTTTCAGGTGAACGGCCAATTGAATATTGTTGGAATGTCATATTTGAAAGTATCAACTTATTTATTTATTCATTTATTCATTTATCGCAATGAATTATTTTTATTTTTTTTAAAAAAGCTGGCTCACCTGTGAGAAGGGTAAATAATGTAAATCCTCCAATTACCGCTTCCAATTAGAATCAGGTGTTAATTGGAGGATTATCTGAAAATTGTAGAATTACAATTTTGTAAACAGATTTTAGATGACATGTACCAATTTGTGGCAATAGAATTTGCTTCTGCTCTCGGCGAAGTGTTTTTTAAATGGCTGGTTGCTGACACACTAAATGGCCAAGCAAAAGAGTATTGGGCAATTCCTGAAGATTACTTGTTAGAAAACTTCCGGCCAGGACCTTTAGAAAAATTTATGGTGTCTCAATGGGGCAAAAGACTGGTGCAACTTTTAGGAATGTCGGGAAATGAAGTCGGTTGGATTCGGATGTTGCTGAGTCAGAAACAAATAGTAGACGATTATGATTGCTCTTTGGAATTTAACGATACTGCAAAAAAAATACGTAAAAAGTACAAATATGTTTGGAAATTGAAGTTGAAGGGCATGAGAAAAGCTATCGATAATGCGGATGAGTTGAGAAAACTACATCAAAATCGAGCTGGAACAAAAATAATCAAAACTGTGAGGGAGGTTAAAAAAATGTCGCATTTAATTAAACATTCTTCGTCGACCAAGCTACCTCAGTGTTCGTGTTGTGGAGCTGTTTCACGAGTGAAGAAGTGTCAACTGTAGGTATACTGTATTAGATCATGATGTTTTTACTCTAGCATTATGTTTAATTAGATGTGTTGATGAAAAATGGGTCATTCCTAAATACTATTGTGGAATTTCGTGTCAAAGTGAGTTTATTTTAAGTCTAATTTTTTTTTATATAATAATAATTGCATTTTTATATAAAAAAAGGTAAAGATTGGTATGAGAAACACAAAAAAGAACATTATAAATATATGAAACAGAGAAAACGTGTAATGCTGAAGAGTAATGCGAAACTATTGTCAGTAATAAGTGATGATTACAAATTTATATCTTCAATTGAAAGCTAAAATAACATGTATAAAAAAAAAAAAATAAAATAAAATTTAACACTGTTTAAAACAATTTTAATTTGTTACGAGAATTTTATTTCGAATCATCTTATTTCGTATATTACTTAATTTAATGTTTAAAAAAGTTCCGTGTTGCTGATGCTGCGCCTTTAATTTTTGCGTGAACAAAGTCACCGACTGACTTGATTGTCATACGACATTTACTGGGACCCCTAAGAAGAGCTTTGAGTTTGCTGCATCTCTTTGAACAGCATTCGGCGTTTGTTTCACAAGTTGCTTGCCCAGGTTTACACCTTTTGATAAAAAAAAAGGAAGAGTTTTTAAACATTGATATTCTACTCACTTTATACTTGAATTGCAATATTTTTATAACCCCTTCATTCTAAAGTTATTTTCGTGTTCCAAATATTTTCAATTCAAGTAAAAACAACAAGTATTATATCAGAGGCTGCTCTAGACCTAGGCAAAAATCCTACATGAGTAAACATGATGTTTCTTAAATAAATAAGATGTACATTGTACAGGCCAGGCATCAGATTGTTTGATTCACTACAACATATTGACATTGGTATTGATTTTATTCCTTAACCTAGTGTGAACAGTTTCTTACCATGAATTGTTTCTATTGCTATTCAAACAAGAAACAAACAACCAGGTCAATTGCTTTTTACATGCCTCTAAATGGTGCCACAACTTCTCCATTACCAACACATTGCGAGAAACTCCCATTGGCTATAGAGTCTGTTTGCTCGCGCATTAATACAAATTTATGATTGTTTATGTTCGTTTATGGTTGTTTTTTGAACTATTTTATTAAGTGCATTAAACAATCGCTGGGAAAAGGCTGTGGCCAATGGGAGTTTGTCGCAATGTGTTGGCAATGGAGTTTACTGACCAAACTGTAAACTGTAAAGTAAAGTTTTTTTGTTGTTTTTACGTGTAACAAATGTGAACGTGTAACAATAAAAAATAAGAATAAGGCAAGTTCACACTAAATAATTGCTTCTTATTGACTGATTCTTTACTAATTTATATCAAAAATGCATCTTGATCTTTGCTTTACTATTATTTTTACGATTACTAAGTGTGAATACATCAAACAAAGTCCTTGCCCAAGTGTAAGCCTAATTTGGTCCCAATTTTGCTGTCTGGCAGTGCTGCCTTTGATCAAAATGTTTAATTAACTTACGGTTCTGCAGTAGTTGCTTCCACTGTAATTGGTTCTTCGGTTGGGCCTATAGTAGTTTCATCATATTCTGATGGTGTTGATTCAGTTACTTCATCTATTTTTTTACGTCCTAATAGTGCATTTGCACCTACTAATGCTGCAGTTTCACTTGCCAATAGTACTTTTTCAACTGTCGATAGGAAAGTTCCAACTATTTTTGGTGCCACACCTCCAAATAGTGCATCTACAACTGTCCAAAATGCATTTGCACTTGTGAAAAGTGCATTCTGACCTGTCATTAGCACATTTGCACCTTTTTCTAAACCTTCTTTTAGTAAACCTTTAACTTGTGATACGTTTCCGCCTGGTGCTGGGGTGTCTCCTGGGGCGGATGAGTCATCACCTGAGGCTGGTGTGTTTTCTCCAAGTCTGGGTGGGTTTTCACTGGGCATAGGTGTGTCACCACCAAGAGCTTGTGTGTCACTACCAGAAGCTGGGGTGGGTTTTACTGCACCACCAAGAGCTGGTGTGTCACCACCAGGAGCTGGTGTGTTACCACCAGGAGCTGGTATGTCAATAACAAGAGCCGGGGTGGCTTCTGGTGCTGGTGTGGCTTCTGGTGTGGCTTCTGGTGCTGGTGTGTCAATACCAAGAGCTGGGGTGGCTTCTGGTTTTAGTGTGTTACCACCAGGAGCTGGTGTGTCTCCACTTTGTGCTGGTGTGTCACCACCAGGAGCTAGTGTGTCTCCTCCTTGTGCTGGTGTATTACTATCAGGAGCTAGTGTATCTCCACTTGTCGGTGTGTTGCTTCCACTGGCTGGTGTTGTGTCTTCACTGATTGGTGGTGTGTTTCCATTGGCTGGTGTTGCATCTAGTGCTGCTGGTGTCACAATTTCTACAACTTCTGCTGCTGGTGCCACAACTTCTGCTGCTGGTGCCACAACTTCTGCTGCTGGTGCCACAACTTCTGCTGCTGGTGCCACAACTTCTGCTGCTGGTGCCACAACGTCTGCTGTTGGTGCCACAACTTCTGCTGCTGGTGTCACAATTTCTGCTGCTGGAGCCACAATTTCTCTTACTGGTGCCGCAATTTCTGCTGCTGGTGCCGCAATTTCTGCTGCTGGTGCCACAACTTCTGCTGCTGGTGCCACAATTTCTGCTGCTGGACCCACAATTTTTCCTGCTGGTGCCATAATTTCTGCTGCTGGTGCCACAACTTCTGCTGCTGGTGTCACAATTTCTGCTGCTGTTGGTGCATCTTGTGCAGTTTTTAATGACAACGAAGTTAATAATAAGAATAAAGTTAAAGTTATAAGATGTAATTTTGCTTTCATATTTTAAAATAATTTCTTATTTTTTACTTTTTAAAAAAATGTATCCTAATGTGTAGACAGCAAATGAAGAAAAAAGTTTTTAAATTAAGAGTAATTACAGCAGATTTCTAATAGTTGCTTATAATCTTACCAAAGTATGGATATGAAACTTGGCAGTTTGGTAATTTCTACATAAGACTGTAATTAATTTTACGATTCAAGATTGTAAGTATGTATTAATTAAATCTTTTAATTTTCTACTTAACAATTGTTTTGAAATGTAATAAAACAGACTGGATATTAAAATAACCAATAAAAGATAACATCATTCTGTAGGCAGTTTAATTCAAAATTTGCAACATTATTACATCAACCACATTGAGTGATAAATATCCTTGGATGGTCCTTTTTATTAAGTTTGGTTTATTTTTTTAACTTTAAATTCAGGTAAACATAACATTGAAAAATCTGTATTGACTCGAATCTCACATTTTGTAAAGGATTGAAATAGCACATTTTAAATTTTTAAGAAAACAACCAATTAATTAATAGCTTTTGTTGCAGTTACAAAACCGCTTTCTGGACATAAACGTTTTAGATTCTTAATCAAATTATAGTTTTATAAATATAATTTTTCCGATGAAGAGACTGGAACGAGTGTTACTGCCTCTGGAACTTTTAGTGCTTTAACTCGTTTTCGTATTTTTGCCAGTTTTAACACACTCAGTCTGCCCAGATGCGAGCGAATCTGAAACTAAATGGAAACATTAATTGCATTCGAAAATAAAAACCAACTGGGTTTTAGCTGTTTTAGAAAAGTTGGTTTTAGCTTAGTTTTAAAGCAATTTTTGAATGACCTGGTTTTACTTTGGTTTTAACTAAATTCTAGCTCGAATTTAGCTGGGGATTTTGGTTAAACCAAGTCAAAATCAAAATTTAGATGTAGCTGATGAATTGTCTATTTCATCTTGGCTAATATATTCCATGAAAATCCAGCTAGAAAATAGTGAAGTTTGTGAAAAATAAAGACAAACTATTTTGATGGACATTAGCGAATATCGCAGCCACGATGTTTGCTGATGTCCATTTGTCTTATTTTTTGCAACTCTTACCTGTTTTTATGCTGATTTCTCATTAGGATGTTTTTAAATGATGTCCTCCACCTACAAAATCTGCATGTTTTATTTGTAAAACTTCAGTTTGGAGTAGAGAAACACCATATTGTTTCCAAGATGGCTGCTACAGTATGCTGTAACTAATAATTAGGTTTAAAACAACCAAATGGAGATCTTGTTGCTTTAAGTAGTTTTTGGGATCTAAAACCAACACCAGGCTAAGACCAACTATTCTAAAACGGCTAAAACCAGGTTGGTTTTTATTTTCAAATAAACTATTGTACAAAATTTATCCTAACACCTATACTCTATTTATCATTTCGTGTGTGAAACTCCCATTGGTTAATGATCTATATTATACTGAAAGTATATATTGTGGTATCTTATTTTAATCCTCTAGTCGAGCCGAATCGAAAAATCATTGTTTTTTATCCAAAAAATGTGCGCAACAATACAAAAACCCAAATGTAAATACATTTTTAAAAATATTTTACAAGCATTTTCATTTGTTAACAATGGCATGCTCATTTTTGGACTACAAAGCAATGATTTTTCGACTCAGCTCAACTAGAGGATTAAAATAGATACCACAATATATACTTTCAGTACAATAAAGGTCATTAGATAACATATAGGTAACCAAACGTATACAACTTTGCGACATAATGTTAAGTCCACTCAAAAAATTGGACTTAAGAGTTCACAAAACCCTAAAATTTAGTAATAAATTAAACAAATAAATAAAATATTTTTGTACCATCAGAAAACACGAGAAAAGGGCTACTAATAAAACCAAAAATAACTAAAAATTTGTTAATTGTAGCCCAAGTTACAGGGATATTTATTGTTTAGTCAACAGCAGTCATAAAGTTACTTTCACCGTCAACACGAAACAAAAAGATAAGTCCACATGCAACTAATGCTTTGTTGCATCGTTCTATGCTCTTAAAATGTCCTGTATGCAATGTGGCCTGCTTGCCATACGCATGTTAAATGATTCTTGACTTATTCTAGCCTTATTCTAGCCTTGACTTATTCCCAGTGGAAAATTTAATGCAATTGATTTTTATTGAATATTTTCACCTCAAAAAATGTTTTTCAAATTTATATTTTTAATTATTGATAAATTAATGATAAATTTGTGCTATTTGGTCTTGATAGAAGCTGATCTTATTAGAATTGAAGCCATACCTTAGTTGAATTAGTTGTATGATATTGTTATGCCATCTTGTTGACAGATGACTTCTTGATAACTAGGCTACAATTGACTATCTGATGGCAAAATGAAAGTTTGAAATATTTTTGGTGCATTTCTGAGTTAATAGTACCTTTAACAATGTGTACAGAACTTGTTTCTGTGCTGTACAAGCACTCACATATAATTAGAAGTGTAGCAAAGGCATTTTGTATTGAATGTTTCAAGTCGGTGGAAAATGCCTAGCTACACTGCAAAGTCCCAGCAAGTAATGTTATGAGTGTGGACAGTAGGCGGGTTCGAAAATGATTTTGCACTGAACGACCAGTGCAACTGATAGTGTAAATGTCAAGTTGCACGACTGACTTTTCGAGTTAAAATGTTGCATATGCATTTACACTGGAATTTACACTGGAATTTACACTGGAATTTACACATAATTCACACAAATATGGCTGCCGTAATAGACAAACAAATTTTCAGCAAGCACATCATTCTTGCCTGCTTTTTTTTTACAAAAAAGTAACATTAGATAGTAACAATTAGTAACAAATAGTAACAATAGTAACAATTTTGATAATCATGCACATTGTTACTAGTGCCGCTCTGATCAAAATGTTTAACTTGCTGAGCTGCGGCAGTTGCTTTTGGTGCAGTTGCTTTTGGTGCAGTTGCTTTTGGTCCAGTTGCTTTTGGTCCAGTTGCTTTTGGTCCAGTTGCTTTTGGTCCAGTTGCTTTTGGTCCAGTTGCTTTTGGTCCAGTTGCTTTTGGTCCAGTTGCTTTTGGTCCAGTTGCTTTTGGTCTAGTTGCTTTTGGTCTAGTTGCTTTTGGTGCATTTCCACCTGCTTTTAATAAACTTCCACAGGTTTATTCTTGTCTGGCGCTGGTGGGTCACCCTCCAGTGCTGGCTGGTATCCTCCTGGAATGAGTGTATCTCTTCCTGGTACGGATGGGTCTCCTCCTGGTACGGATGTGTCTTCTCCTGGTACGGATGTGTCTCCTCCTGGTACGGATGTGTCTCCTTTTGGTACGGATGTGTCTCCTCTTGCTTCGGGTGTGTCTTCTCCTAGTACTGGTGTGTTTCCTCCTGGTATGGATGTATTTCTTAATATTTTTAAATTTTAAATACAGGTAAACATAATATTGATTTGATTCGAAACATATGTTGTAAAGGACTGAAATAGCACACTTTAAATTTGTAAGAAAACAACTGATTAATTAATTATCGTAAAATGGTAGTTCGTTGTGGTGACATCACAAAATCGCTTCCTGGAAACCCTACCGTAGTAGAAAAAGCTGCGTAAACATTTATATATTTTAAATTCCTAATCAAACTATATTTTCATAAAGAGACTTTGGAGTTACTGCCACTGAAATTTTTAGTGCTTCTTCTACTTTTTTTTTGTGCCATTTTTAACATTTTAGTCTGCCCACCAGTGAACAAATCTGAAACTAAATGGAAACTTAGTAGAAAATTCATCCTAACAGCTAAAAATAATAAAAACCAGATTGACCTGTTTGTAAATGCAAAGAAAATGAGACATTTACATCCAAAAAACTGTTGCTAATTAAGAGAACTTATATTTTATGTAAAAAGGATATTAACTAACAAACATATTTGGTTTTCCATGAACACAAGAATCTAACTCATAAAAACTATCGGCGAGAGCGTACGCACGGATTTGTTGAATTCGAATTTCTGGTCGAATCTCATTGATCGGCGTGCCTATTGTTTTGATTATTTAGCACCATGAAAAATATTTTCGAAAATAAATTTGTTTTATCCACTTCTGAAACAATTAGCCGTCAGAACGAGCCACTCCACCCCAATCCCAAATAATCCCCAATCCCAATGGCAATGGCGCGATGTTTCACTCAAGATTTCATGAGATTTCACGAGATTTTGCGAGATTTCACGGGATTTCACAGATTTCGCGAGAGTTTGCGACATTTCACAAGATTTTGCAAGATTTCACGAGATTTCACGGGATTTCACGAGATTTCACGGGATTTCACGAGATTTCACGAGATTTCACGAGATTTTTTTACTGATTGGTAAAACCACTTGTGCATCTAAAAATTGCGACCAGAATAAACCACTCATGATTTATTCAGGTCCCAATTTTTGATGCACTCGTGATTTCTACCAAGTAAAAAAATTCATTGTTACAAGCTTATTTCGACAATCACTAGCGCTTGTGGTATTACAACTGAGTATCTCACTTTCTACTGTTCTAAAGATGCATTTTCATTTGCGAGAAATGTCATTTCTCGCACTTAGTTTTCAACAATCGCGCGACAAAAATCGCACTCTTGTTTATTTTCATGCAAGCTAGACTTGCAAAGGCGCGTGATTGTTGGCGCGATTCAGTTTCTCGCGCGCTTCTGTCAAATCTAGCTTTACTCACAAAATCGCGCCTAAAATCGCCCCATGTGACAATTTGGACCAATAGCAAGTGGTTTGTGCCTGGCATTTGAACAGGCTCCACCCACAATTGCAAATGGCGCTGATTTTTTTCTGCCACCTGAATTTTCAATCTTGATTAATCAATGCCATCCACATCTAGAAAAGCCAAAAAATAATAAATTCAGCAATATTTGATGCTAAACATTTCAAACTAATGGATATTTCATGAAATGGCAACTGATTTTTACAAAATTTTTGAAAGCGAGAAGTGACCTTTTTTTGCTCTAATGAAAATGCTCAAGCCAGAGCTTGATTTTTAGAGCGGCGCGATTGTTGGCACGATTTTTTTTGTGGCGCGATTTTTATTGTGGCGCGAGAAATTCTCTCACAAATGAAAATGCACCTTTACTCGAAGACGTGCAATTAAATTTCATTTTAAGTAATTCAAATCTTTAAATTATGCTTACACTTTTCATATTCAGCAGTTTTTCATTGGTCATTTGAAACAACACACTTTTCTCATTACGCTGATTATACTTTAATTAAAGTTCGGTGTTCTCTTCTTGCAGTCTGTAAAAGATGATTTTCTTACCTTACTTCATCGTTGTATAAAATGGGAGAAAACGTGTAATGCTGAAGAATAATGGGCAGAAAGTGTGATGATTATAAATGTATATCTTTAAGTGAAAGCTAAAATGACATATAACCACATAATTGTGTGTATAAAAAAAGAAAAAAAGAAACATTTACGACGCTTTAAAACAACCTAATTTATTTTCGAAAATTTTATTTCGAATTATCTTATTTCATAGTACTATTAACCAAATTTAAAAAAGCCTGCTATTTTTTTAATTGCGCCTTTAACTTTATTGTGAACATTATTACCGACCGACTTGGTTGCCATTTGACATTTACCGGGACTATTTCCGGGATCATGACTGGGACTATTTCCGGGACCACGACCGGGACTATTTCCGGGACCACGACCGGGACCATGACCAAAAATAAGACCTAAACCAAAGCCGGAACCCTTTGGACTTTTTGGACCTTTTGGTTTGGTGCATATTTTTGAACAGCATTCGTTGTTTGTTGTACAATTTGCTTTTCCGAGTGTACAGTTCCTTTTGATACAAAAGAAGAGTCATTATAACGCTGATATTCTACTCACATTATACATGAATTGCAATACTTTTACCCCTTTTACCAATTTCAATTTTTACTTTTGTGGTTCTAAATATTAGACACTTTGCGATTTCTCGTACGAAAAATTAAAATTAAAAAAAACGAAAATAGTTTTAATTATTTTGTTTTTTAAATTTCGTAATTTGAATTTCGTACAACAGGTTGCGATTTGTCACGAAACGTATTATTATGTATACAAATACAACATTTAATCGGGAGCAGCAATTTTTGGCAGAACCAGGCACTTTATCACAAATTAAGCCTAAGTATGGTTTGTGCAAGGTGTTTGTCTGATTAAAAAACAAATGAAATCGACACACATTTGCCAAAATTGCAGCTGAAGCAGTGGGAAAATGGCGGCGGAATTTGACGACAATTGTTGTCATTGCATGCAGTATGCATGCACAAATCAAGACTTATTTACAAAATATGTCCCGAAATCTTTTTTATATTTCGTTACGGAATTGATAAAACGAGAAAATTAAAACGAAATCATATTAAAATTTTTTTTTTTTATTGCGTTCGTATTTTTTTTTTTTTTTTCGTTACGAAAAATAACAAAGTGTCTATTTTCAATTCAAGGAAGAATATCATATACAAAAAAAAACATGGTGGGGCAAAGTTACCACCCCCGGGTAAAGTATCCCCGTTCTACGGTAGTCTAGTTACATGAACACGCGTGTTCTTGTAAACTTAGTACTTAACTGCTCTAGACCTAGAGTTTGTCAAGACTCTAGGCAAAAGACATCATGATGTTTAAATAACATGTAGATTTTTTAAAATTCACTTCAACATTTCAGAGTTTGCTCACCAGAGGTATGAAAAACATTAGTGAGATTCATATTAATTGACATTGGCATTGGTTTTATTCCTTGTGATAAACCTATAACTTCACATTTTCAACAGTTGGAAAGGCGAAGATGTATCATAATGCCATTTAAAAAAATCTGTATTATTCATGTAATGTTTTAAGCTTAGCTCTATACGCCCTAAACCAATTATGGGAAAGCTCTTGCAGATGCCTTACAGGTGGATGCCTACTTTGGTCCCCACTTTGCTTTATAGTAATGCCGCCTCTGATCAAAACTTACGAAGCTGTGGCAGTTGCTTTTGGTGTAGTTTCTTTTCGTGTAGTTGATGCCGCAATTACATTTGCAGTGGTTGTACTTTCCGATACTACTTTTTCACCTGCAAATAACGCATTTACACTTTTAGTAAACTTTTACTTGCTAGAGGGGTATTCTTGCCTGGCGCTGGTATGTCACCAACGGGAGCTGGTGTGTCGTCAACGGGAGCTGGTGTGTCTTCTTCTGGCGCGGGTGCGTCACCAACGGGAGCTGGTGTGTCTTCTTCTGGCGCGGGTGCGTCACCAACGGGAGCTGGTGTGTCTTCTTCTGGCGCGGGTGTGTCTTCTTCTGGCGCGGGTGCGTCACCAACGGGAGCTGGTGTGTCTTCTTCTGGCGCGGGTGCATCTTGTGCGGTTTTTAAAGATAACGAGGTTAATAATAGGAATAAGGCTAATTTTACTTTCATTTTTTAAATTAATATTTTTTTAAAAAAAATAGTTTCCTATAATGTGTAGATAGCAAATTAAGAAAAAAAAATTTTTAGATCACGAGATATTACAGCAGATTGATAATAGTTGCTTATAATCTTACCAATAAGGATTTAAAACTTGGCAGTTGAAATTTTTACAGAAGACTGTAATAAATTTTACGATGCAAGGTATGCAGTATGTATTAATTAAATCTTTTATTTTTCTACTTAACAATTGTCTCGAAATGTAATAAAACAGTCTGTATATTCCAATAAAAGATCAGATTCTTCTACTTGCAGTGTAATTCAAAATTGGCACCAAGCAATTACATTCATTGATAAATATCCCTGGATGGTCGTTTTTTGAATAGTTTTTAAGTTTGGTTTATTATTTTTTATTTTAAATACAAGTACATCATATTGAAGAATTTTATAAGGACAGAAATAAGGACAAATTTTTTAAGAAAGCAACTGATGAATTAATTCTTTTCGTTGTGGTGACACCATAAAACCGCCTCCTGGGAAGTCACTCTATTAGAAAAAAAACTGCGTAAACATTTATCTATCTTAATCACTTATAGTATTTGACCAGCACAACGTGTCCTTTGCTAATATACTCGACTATGGGAAACAGAGGACAACTTGTGTTAATCAGACGGTATTTTAATAAACAAAATTGTTTACATTGTCCGATGAAGACACTTTGGAATGAGAGCTACCGCCACTAGAACTTTTAGTGCTTTTAGTACTTTTAATGCTTTTAGTACTTTTAGTGCTTTTAGTACTTTTAGTACTTTTGCCACTTTTAACACTTTTTGTCTGTCCACCAATAAGCGAATCTGAAACTAAATGAAAACATTGTACAAAATTTATCCTAATTCTTAAAAATTATGAAAACCAGATTGTCCCTTACATCTAAAAAAAAAAACTTATATTATATGCAAAAATGACATTTAATAATGAATATGTGCATTTAATTTCAACGGTTTATACTGTTTCTCTTGTTTATGTTGTTTTTCTTGTTTATGAGATGGTGGAAATGACGTTTTTTGTGTCGTATTCTCATAAACGGTATACAGAGAATCAAATAAGAAAACAATACGAGAACACATTGAAATAAAGTTGGAAAATCAGTGGCTTAATGTTCTCATAACATCTATACTTGGTGAAAAACAAACAGCCCAGACTCCATTGGAGTCCGGACCGGGACTTGAACCCAGATCTCCCAATTGCCGGTTGGGTGCTTTACCATTAAGCTACCTGGAACTCCAACAGAACATTCATAGTAACATTCAGTCTCAGATTCCATTGGAGTTCCAGGTGCTTAATGGTAAAGCACCCAACCGGCAATTGGGGAATCTGGGTTCACCGGACTCCAATGGAGTCTGGGCTGTTTGTTTTTCACCGAGTACAGATGTTATGAGAACATTAAAGCCATTAATTTTCCAACTTTATAGAGAATCAAATAATCATAAACAAAGGCAAAGTGTTTTTGGGGGTTTTATAGCATTTTTGGCCATCTCATAAACAAGAAAAACAACATAAACCGTCGAAATTAAATGCACCTAATAAATCTGGTTTTCCTTGCTCTCGATAATCTTACTTTCTAAAACATCACCCTTCAACTGTTCCAACTCGCTAGCGAGCAACGAATTTTCCTCTTTAAGTAATTTATTTCTCTGTTTACACTTTTCATATTTATTCAGCAGTTCTTCATTGGTCACTTGAAACAACATACTTTTCCCTTTACGTTTATCATATTTCGATTGAAGTTCGATGTTCTCTTCCTGCAGAAGATGATTTTCCTGCCTCACTTCATCATTGTCCAATTTGACTTCATCGTACTTCGACTTGATTTGTTCGTATTGCAATTTATACTTTTCCAACTCATCTTCCAATTTCGAATTGTCTTGTTTTACTCTCAAATGTTCTCTTCTGAAATACTCGTAGTCATTCAGCACTAGATCTTCGCTCTGCTTCAACGCCTCGTTTTCCTCCTTTAACCTGTCACCATCTAGACTAAGCTTGACCACATTTTGTTTGAGTGTTTCACTTTCCATTCTCAAAGTCGCGTATTGTACTTTCAACTCTTCGAATTCTCTTTGTATCTGTTCATTGGTAAGAAATCCTAAAAGCGACCCCTGTTTGGAACATTTAGAACCGGCGTCTGGCTCGGTACATTTCGAGTTATCTTTACTGGAACTCCGATCTGAACTTTTGGTGCAAGAAGAAAGTACGGGAACTATTCTTCTTAGTTTTTTCTATATTTTACAAAAATAAAAAAAAAAATAAAAAATAAAAGGCAAATAAAATCTAAATTTATTTAATGTTTGTTACTTTTGTATTTGAGCTTAGGACAGGAATTTGCGACGCAGAGTCATCTTTGGTACGACGTGTGTGTGTGTTATTAGTGCCGACACCAGATTGACTCGATTCGGTTCGTTTAGTTCTGTCCTGCAACCTTCTAAATTCACTCTTGCGCTTGCTGAAATTATGTTGATTCTTATTCATGTCCAGTAAAATTTTATACCAGTCTATTCATAGCCTGCATAGCAGACCGAAGTCTGCTACGCAGACCATAGACTAGCCAATAAGGGTATACATGAAATTTCGACTTAAACCTGAGAAATGCAGTTGTGTGTACAACAATCATTTGATTTGTCATCATTGTCAAAAATGAAATAAAAAAAGAGAAATTCCGCGTACACTTTATTACGAAACTTAAAAAGTATTTTCATTTTCATCATAAAATATACGGACACTTTTACTAATGTTTTTGCTCATTTTACATGATACGATCACACTTGGCAGCGTATTACAATAATTGACCAGAACAACAAACATTTACCAAATTTGCAATAATTTTCTTCTCCTGTCTGATTGGCGGGAACCAATTTTTTCCGTGATCAACTTATTCAAAAAAAGTTTAGACTGGATCTTCTCCAGTTGTGAATGCTTGGCGGATTTACCATAATTGTTTTCAGACGCCGTGTTTGAGCCAGAACAATCTGACTGCTGGGCAATAGACGAACACTCAGTACATGATGCAGAAAGTTTTCCCACAACTGCTACAAAAATAATATTACAAAATAAAATTTAAATCTTCCGTGAGGATGCTTTTTTTATTTTTTATTTTTTTATTTTTTTATTTTTTTTGTTCTAATATTAATCATGGATTACTTACAGATCACATTACCTTGAAGGCTTTTTAACTTAAGATGGAGTTTTTCATTTTTTTCTTTGCGTTTTTCAAGTTTGATCTGAAGTTGCTTAACATGTTGTTTGACTTTCTTGCGCTCGTGTGCCAATTTTTCATTTTCCAATTTTAATTTTGCACTCTTTTTCTTATAGTAATTGTAGTATAAATTTAATACAGACTCGTTGTGTTTAAGGGAATGATACTTGTCTTTCAACATCTTATGATCCATTTTCAGCTGTTTATGTTCCAATAAAAGCTGGTCAAACTCTTCGCTTCTGATATTAGTAAATTCTTGCTCCAATTTATTTTGAGACCTATTTTTTCGAATCTTTGTTGGCTCCTGTAGGATAAAATATTGAATAAAAACATGCAAACACTCCGAGATGGTGTTTGTTTTAAAAATTATTTACTGGTTTAAATCGAGGTACATCGGCCGGCTTAAATGATTTTAGTTTGGAATTACGGTTGTTGATGATGTAATTGCCTAACCAGCCATCACTATCGTCGGTACGTCTTTGACTTGAAACTGAACTTCGTATGTTCTTGCTGCTGTTACGAGAATCAGTGCTGGTCATTATTTAATTTTGATTCACTTTTTGGGGAAATCTAGGGTCCGCACAGCAGACCCCAAAGGGCTGCTTATGCTTTTTGCCTTCATTCAAACAAACTTCACAATTTTGTGTGCTGCGTTTTGTGGCTCCATCTGGGCTCAAGTTGTCGCTTGAATTTGATTTCGAACAAATTCAAGTTGGCCGAGTGGTGATACTGATATGGCGTCATGAAAATGTGATATTTTATATTTATATATATATATTTTTATTTTTTTTAGAAATTTTGGAGCTGATTTGATTATATAAAATTGTTAGTGAATTTTTATTTGTTATACGAGACAAAAATGAAATTTGTTAGTTTGAAAAGAAAAGAAGGCGAAACTTATGTTGATGCAGCAGTGAATTATGGTTGTGGGCCTAATTTTGTCAAGAATCGATGGAAACTATTTCGCCAAATGATTAAAGAACAAGTAAGTCATTAGAATTAAAGTGAAAAATATTTAATTATATATTTATATTATAGGGTGTCAAGTTTTGGTTCCGGTTTTGGTTGACGTTTTGTTTACAACCAGACATGAAGAAACTAGATGAGGTGAATCGGCGAGTATTTCTGTTGGAAATCAGTTTTTTTTAAAAAAAAAATAAAGTAATGTTTGTTTAACTCGTAGTTTTCTAGACATTTACCATTTGTAACACCCTCACTAAGCCAATTTATCCACTGTCGGTTCGTACAAGGTAATATACAAATATACAAACTACACTTCATGAAATATTAATTTTTTATTTTTATTTAAAACAAAATTCCGTTTATTAACCTTAAGTTTCGGCCAGAGACGCAATTAATTATTGCTGGAACACAGTTTTTGATGGTAAAATTAAATTTAAACTAAATTATAATTTTAAAAAATACAATTTTATTTTTAAATACATATAAAAAAACAACAGACGATCCAAATCCAGTCAGAATAATTGAAATAGTGGTTTCCGACACTCAGGTACCAGTGTAATTACTTAAACAGGGGCGGATTATCGATCCAGGTGCAAATTAAGAGCAACCGAGTTCCTAAATCCGCAACTGTCCAAAACTTTCACTTTTTGTTATACAAAAACAACTTTAAAATCATTCTAGTTTATAGATGAAACTTACTACTACGTGCAAACCAACTTTGCTTGTGCTCTTGCCGAAGTGTTTTACAAATGGCTTCTGGCCGATAACGTTTACCAAACGGACCAGACCTATTGGGATATACCACCGGAGTATTTGGATCCTGATTTTCAGCCTGGACCACTCGAAAGATTTATGACGAGGCAATGGGGCCGAAATTTACCAAGTATGTTTGGTGTAAGAATGGACCAGGTTTCTTGGGTGCGAAAATGTCTGAGATTGAAAGGTAAATATTACCATCCTGTTGAGGAAGCCCTGTCGAATCACAACAACGAATGTTTAAAAACCAAACTGGTGTCACGACATTTGAAGACTTGGGCACTGAAAGTGAAAAAAATGAAGAAAATCATAGCAGAAATGGACGAAAAAGGACCTATGACTCAGGATCCTAATAACAGAGACCCCCGAATATGCCACGTTTTCAACATAGTTCAAGGATCCGATTCGGAAACAGTAATTACCACCAGAGTGACATCCAAAAGCGGCAAGCTCAAAGAGGATTTGGACAGGCAGGTTTTTTTCAAACAACTCCAAGATATGTCGACGAACACGTCCTCGATTAGCAATAAAAACTGCAAAATAATTGCACCGTTTAAAAAACAATTGAGTCGAAAATCCAGCAGTACCGACCAATACGTTCATAAATCGTCGTCATTCGATGATAGAAATTGCGAACCAAAGCTGCACGGTACCCAGATGGTTCCTGTAGAGCAAACAATCGCAAGTTATGGAACATTTTACAATGTTCCGAAAAAGCGTCCTCGACGTGCGACGTCCGATAGCACCATTTTCAAGTTACCCACGACCGATTCGGGTACCGAAAGCCTGGTCACTTATTGTACGTTCACCAGCACCGACGACAATGCGAAGGCCTCGAAGAAGTCCAATAAGAGTGAGAATAATTTCAGAATCCGTAAGTATAACCGTGAGCATAGCAAAAGCAGCGGCAGTTACAAAATAAAAACACTGAGGACGAGATTAGTGGCAGGGTTAAAGTGCATACGGATGAAGAAAATAATTACAAAGTTCAAATGTTGTCCACCAGTGAAGAAGGAAGTGGTTCAAAGGTGAATGATGACATTTTGCAGATTCTAAAAGCTAATTTTATTTTTTATTTTATTTTTTATTTTTAGGACCATGTCAATTTCAAGCACCGATCCCCTGCAATTCACTTTACGAAATCGATTAACAACAAGCTCATCGATTATGCTGACACTCAAAATGGCGCTCATTATAGGTTAATGGGTACTTCTAATGCCAATAAGTTACATGGAACTACCGATTCGCCATCATCCAATAAGTTAATTGGAACTAATGATATGATCGTGTGGCCATCACAGACGGAATATTTTGTTCACAAATCAATTTATACCAACACCCCACAATCGGGAAAAAAGTTGACTAATACTGGTTATATCAAATTTGATCGCAGTAGACTTACTAAAGAAGACAGCGGTACCAGTACAATGCATAATGTTGACAGCGGTACAAATATATCAGACAGCTGTGCCGGTGCAGATCATACAGTTAAAGACTGGAAGAACACTTTGAAAAACGAAGTCCTTTCAAACGAACAGGTGGCAACTACTTCAAAGAGTACCAGTACCATAGATTTTATTATGTCTAAATGTTGTCTGATGAAAAACTCCGACATCACAAGTCGCTTACAAATCATTCATTCGGACAGTGCGACAAATACCGACACCGAAAGCTGCGACAAATCGACCGAAATGATTAAAACTAATTCGGACGATTCGACCAACACCGAAGCTCGAGAAATGAATCAAAAATCGACCGATACTCGATGCGACGGTTTTGTATCGGACAGTGCGACTAACACCGTTGTTAATTTATCGGTTCAAAAATCGACCGATAACTTATTCAAAGTTCTCAACTGCGATCAATCTTCGAATACAGTCAAATCCATTACTTCTCATAGGTGGACCGACACATGTCTGGATAACCCCGTGCGAGAGTCGTCGACTTCCACTGGGATAGAATACGCCCAGAAAGGAACGAACAACGAATTGGTTTACCACGTTAAGGGCATTAATACCGACGGAAGCGCCACCGATTCGAGTGTATCGAGCTCCAAGTCAAAGGAGAGCATCGCGTGTCTGCGCAGTGTGCCCAGTCTCAGCTGTTGCTGCACTTTCAATAATAATTCAACCAATACCGAAGATACCGGTAATAAATGTAAATTCACTAGTGCCGGTACCGAAGTCACCAGAAACTGTCCAAAACCGGCTTTTAATCGATTTTGCAGTTCGAAAAATAGTAATAATAATAATAATAATAATAATAATGTTGTTGTCAATAATGGTAGATGCAATTCTTGCAAAAAGTCACATGCAACGTGCTCCGGTAACACCATGAACTGTCCGGGAAAACAGAAACCGGTTTTGAGTCGCGATAACTCCGGAAAGACTAAAATTGAATTTCCTACTCACGAGAAATCAAATGGTTCCAATGATAAATCGAAGCCAGTCGCTGATAAGAAGTCCAATACCGGTACCGCTTTTCATCCCACTAACAAATCGCCCAAGACTTTCAATGACTTGGCGAATTTCTTCAATGTCAACCAAATTACCGTTCTAGAGAATCTGAAGTCGGTTTATGGAAAATCAGATAACACGAGTGACATCGACGATGGTTTTCCCACTTCGGATAATATCCCGGACTTCAATTGGCCGGTTAACGACATTATTGTAAACCCGAGCGAAATCGCTGTCCACAACTCAAATCGGTCAAATGCAGGGAAGCACACTGACCCAAACCACAGAAACGCGCAGAAAGTATCGAAATCGGACCTTTTATCTCGCATACCAAAATGTGTGCACAACCATCAGATGGATATTTCTGTTAAGAACACTCCGAGAGGGAATCAAGCTATGGCTGAGAAGATGACTTCCGGTGGGAAAAATGTAAAATTAGATAGAAGCAAAAATTCTTTTGGGTTCAAGACTGTGCAGAGCGAGAATGAGAGTCTGACTAATAACGATAGTGACTTGAGAAAGGTGTACCGGGAGTGTTCGAGTTGTCACAACTCCACGGGCAAGCTGAAGATCTGCCAACAGTAAGATTTGATTTCTGATCTTTATTTTTATTTCGAACTGCTGCGTGTGTATATTTATTAATTATTAGATGTGTTGACGAGAATTGGCCAAATCCGAGATACTACTGTGGGATTGTATGTCAAAGTGAGTATACCGTACTGTTTGTTTATGGACTGACTTGTGAAGTTGAATTTATAATGGGACTATGAGAGAGAGAAAATAATGTTTACTGGCACTAAGGCCATTTTATAATGTGGTTTGCAGTGAAGTGTCTTTTTTGGGTTCGGGGTTGCTTTTAATTTTTTTTTTTTTTTTTTTTTTTTTTTTATTTTATAGCTAAACATTGGTTTCAATTGCACGAAAAAGAACATTATTGTAGTAATTTGTAAAGTAGTCGAGTCCAACTTGAAGAAAAGTAAACTTACAAAAAAAAAATTGTAAAGCATTAAAACTATAATAAAAAATTAAAAAAAAAAAAGAAGAAAAGAAATTTAAGTTGTCTAAATCGACTAAAAATTGTATAATATCAAATTTTAACTAATTAAAAATGATTGGAAATTGTTGGAATTATTGTTTTACATGTTATTTCATCATTAGAGGGCGGAGATCGCGAGTAATGTTTGATGGGTAATTAATTCTTTAGAAAAGTAGATGTTTGTAAATTAAACCTAGAAAAAAGCACCTATTTTTTGATTTTACTAAATTTCCAGTGTATATTGCTACAGAATAATCGGAAAGAGGATTATATAGAATGAGGTACATTGATTTGAGAAGAAACGGAACTGAATCTTATTACGATGCCGTGATTAAATTGGGCTGTGGACCGAATTTTGTTCGAAATCGTTATGCTTTATTTGAGAAGATGATACCGGAACAGGTAAAAAAAAAAAAAACACTTTTAATTTTTATAAAATATTATAATATTATTTTATTTCGTAATAATTTTTTTTTGTTTTAGGGGAAGGAATTTTGGTTTCGATTTTGGCTCAACTTTTGTTTACATCCAGACATCAAAGAAGTTGATAATGTAAAATTGTGTGCATTTGGGTGCGTGAATAAATAATAAATTATATTTTTAACATTACAGTTCAGTCAAGAATTACCTTTTACACCAACTTCTTTAAGTCAACTTCTTCACAACCGATTTGTTCAATGTAAAAGAAAAATAAATAATTAATATTAATTTTGTAAATGTAAATAAAATTTTTATACAATTTCAGCATCGACCGATGCGGCAATTTCTTATTGCAAGAATGTTGTTTTTGAAAGTAAACAAAATATATTTTTAGTTAATAAAACAAAATTAACATGCAGTTTTTAATTGTAGAGCCGACACCAGTTGAACTAACAGAAATTATAATGTCGGAAGGCCAGGTAAGACTAAAGATAGTCATTTTCACATATTTTTAAAACACAATTTGTCAGTTTATAGATGAAAGTTATCAATATGTTTTAATCAACTTTGCTTGTGCTCTCGGTGAAATTTTCTACAAATGGCTGCATGCAAAGGACGTTGGGAGTACTAACGAAGACTATTGGACCGTTCCTCTGGAATATTTGAATCCAGACTTCACGCCGGGAGAGTTGGAAAAATATATGATCAAACATTGGGGTAGAAAATTGCTGAATTTTCTCAATGTGAACAAGAAACAGGTTCCTTGGATTCGGAGATTTTTACTCACAGAGCCAATAAATGTCATTAATTGCGATGATAAATTGAAGTATGCAGACTCGGATTGCCTACAATCGAAAGCGGTTGCAAAAAAACTTAAATCGTGGATCCAAAAAGTGAAGATAATCAGAACCGTTATTGGAAATATTGATGAAAAACAGTTGGATTTAAAGGATCACATGGACGAAGGGAATGACAAACGTAAAGATAATAAGCAGTTGTGTGTTCCGGACAATCTGAACGAAGCTGCTAAACACAAAATTAAAGATGAAAAAAAAGCGAGAAGAGCTCTTAGTCAAAACGAAGCTGATATATTTGAAAAGAAATTAAGGAAAACGACCAACCAAAATCAAAAAACAAAAAGCTTCGATTCGACGAAGAATCCAAATTCGGAGAAAACAGACCAACAAGTAAAAAAAAGGATCAAACATTTGAAACATATGTACAGTGAAGATGCAATGACCAATACAGACTTTGATATTAAGTTGCAAGACAGTATGACCAACACAGAAAGTCCTGGCATTGATATTTGTATGGGATCCATTGATGCACTCGGCGGAGTTGATTCTGTTCAGACTGACACCCAACTCACCACACCTGGTGCTAAAACGAAAAAATTCCAACTTAACAACAAAAACGACAATAATTCTAAAGTTGAGGGGTTGAAACAAAACGCGAGTGAAGGTATTTTTAGAACACGAAGATTTAGCAGCAACTCTAGTGGCAATTTTATTGTTCAAACGTTTGACAACGCCGATAAGAAGTATTTACAAGTTGATACGGATGCCAAAAGTGATGATATTACTTTATTGAAGGTTTATTATGACAATATTTTCAAATATTTGCAAATTACTGATAATACTTTGATTTTTAGGATTCCACCAACACTAAGGAGATAGCCCGAACCGATACCAGTGCTCAAAAGCCAAATGTAGTCGATACTTCTTCGCTTGCGCCGCTACCAACACCAGGTCGATCCCTAATCGATACTTCGGATCCAACAGTAGCCGATAAGCTAATGTCTTCTATGAAATCAAACTATACATCGCTTGAAGATCTACCAATACATGTTTGTGATACATCATTACCGGTAGACATTAAACCAGTTCCTGCTCTTAAGTTAGCCGAGATACCGTCAAGTTTAAAATCAATCGATACACCACCAGCCATTAAACCAAAGCCTGCTCATGGTCGCAAATCTAAAAAGACTAATAGTAGCATTCCTACTCGAAAAGCCACAATTACCGCGTCCAAATCTACTGGTTACTGTACCAACAGGCTCAATTTATCCAAACCTATTTCAAAAAGAAATCGCAATGACGCAGCGACTAAAACCGAACTTGAAACTAAAGTTTATGAATGTGCTCGAAAAAGATGCACCATCGATGCAGTCACTGATTCGAGTTTTTGTGGTTCAACAAATAATCTCGGCGGCATTTCAAGTGCACATAGATGTAATAAATTCACCAGCACTGAAGAAAACACGTGTAATAAATTCACAAACACCAAGGACGAAACTGCCAATAAATTCACCAACACTGAAGTAAAAACGTGCAATAAATTAACCAATACTATTGGTATTAAACCCACAAACCCGATCTTCAATAGATTTGGTAGTTCGAAACGAGTAAAACCAGACTTGACTACTAAAAATGGTGAATGCAGTCCTCCAAAGAAGTCTAATCATGTTCCAGCATCTCCAATAAGGCCTAAACCGGGTTTGGTTCGTTGTAAAGCCACTCTTAAGAAGAAATCGAAATCGAAAACTGGTGTTGTAAAATCATCCAAAGTCAGCGATTTCAGTATTGACAAACCGGATGCCGCCGGTCCTGATAAAGAGATCCTCAGTTCTGAATTTAAGAAATTAAAAAGTGATTACGTCAATGATTTCCCTGTTATGGATGTTCCCGATTTCTTGTGGCCTTACTTCGACAGTTTTAAACAGCCCGAGTTCACTTTGGAGGAACTTCGTTTACTCGAAGATGCGCAGTGTGGTGATGCTACTGTTAATCAAGCGACACCGATGGAAGTGAAACTTACGGATCATAAGATTAGCAAAACAAATGCTACAAATATAGATTCAAGTTTTTCGGAACATTTGCTCGATATATCTGTTAAAACCTCTTCAAGAAAATCTTTAAGGATTCCTGCAAAAAGTGCAAAATCGCGTGGTTTTAAGCCTGAAAATTCTAAAAGTGTGTTGATATCTGATTTACCCAAAGGGAAGAATTCACAACGTCATTGTTCATTTTGTAACGCGAATGGCAAGCTAAAAAAATGCCAACAGTGAGATTTTAGAGGAATTTCTTTTTAATTTTTCATATAAATTTGTTTTTATTAGATGTATGGACGAAAATTGGCTATTACCAAGATATTACTGTGGTATTATATGTCAAAGTTAGTATAATAAGTTAATATTTTGTTATTGTTTGCTCTTTTAAGTTACTCATTTTTTTTAAAAATATTTTTAGCTAAAGATTGGTTTCAAAGACATGAAAGAGAGCATGATTTAACAAGTACTTTATCAAACTAACTTTTAAAAAAATGTTTAAAAGAATGTGTTTTTTTAAAAAAAGAAAAAAAAATTGTAAAAATGTGTTATTATTAAATAAAAAAAATGGAAATTGTTACTTTGTTTATTATTTCATCATAGAGGGCATATACTTCAGCAATGACGTATGGTAATTATTTAAGAAAAAAATTCAATTAAACCTCGAAAATGTTTAAATATTTTAAATTTTGAGTATATTTACTACAGAAATCTAGAAAATAAGTATAATGAGATTTATTGATTTAAGAAGCAGACAAACTAATGAATCTAACTACGATTTTGTTGTTAAATTGGGTTGTGGACCAAATTTTGTTCGAAATCGTTATGGTCTATTTCAGCAGATGATAGTGGAACAGGTATGTATACAATATCATCTAGTAAATATTTTCTAGTAAATTAAATGTTTTTCAATTACTATTTTCCTCAGGGTAAGGATTTCTGGTTCCGGTTTTGGCTGACCTTTTGTTTACAGCCAAAGATTAGAGAAATTGAAGAGGTATAGCTATGTGCATTTAATGCATAATACAGTACATTAATATATACACTTGTTTTAGTTTATTCAAGAATTGCCAATAACACCCACTTCTTTAAGTGAACTCCTGTGCAACCGATTTGTTCAAGGTAATTAAATTTATATAAAATAAATCATTTCATAAAAAAAAAATATTTCTAATTTCAGCTTCAACTGATGCAGTAATTACTTATTGCAAGAATGTAGTTTTTGAACGTAAACAAACATGAAACAAACATGAATTTTACTTTATAAATAATAGTTTAACATGTATTATTTATCTTCTAAGAGCCAGCACCAGTTGGAGTAACAGAAATAATACTCTCAAATGGGCTGGTAAGATTATAATAGAAAAAACTAAATGTTTTTATCAATTAAAAAAAAAAAAAAATTATTTCCAGTTCATAAACGAATGCTACCAATATGTTTTAATCAACTTCGCTTGTGCCCTGGGAGAAGTATTCTACAAATGGTTGCGTGCGAAGGACGTTGGCAATGCTGGTGGCGAATATTGGAATACTCCTGAAGAATATTTGTCTCCATGTTACACACCGGGCGAATTAGAAAAATTCATGGTAAAATTTTGGGGTAGAAAATTGGTGCATCTTCTGGCGACCACCCCGAACCAGGTCACGTGGGTCCGGAAGTTTTTGCTGACTAAACCGAAAAGCGTAACTAGTACCCGCAAAGAAAATCTTGGCTACTCGAGTTTCTATTGTTTACATGCGAAAGGAATCCGAACGAGACTGAAAGTCTGGATATACAAAGTGAAGAAAATGAATCGGGCCATTGTAGGTAGTGATGAGAAGAAGATTACGTTGAAAGACATCTCGAACGAAGAGAAAAACTACAACTACAAGGAAAATAATTTCCCCGTAAATAAGAAACTAAGTCTTAATTCAACAAATCGTGATGGTTTCGTAAAGCTGGGAAGACGTGCACGAAAAGCGGTCAGTCAAAGCGACGCCGATACTCAATCGAGACAAAGTACCCATCAAAGAATAAAGACCTGCGAGTGTGCGAAGAAAAAAGAGAAAAATGCTTATCACTCAAGAAAAAGAAAAAGGCAAAACAGGAATAAACATTCTGACGCATTGAACAATACGAGTTTGATCCAATTAGAAAATCGTAATGCAAATAGCACGCCATTTTATTTTGGAGCGACTGGGGAAACCCAAATTGACAACAATCACCGTCTTTTCGCCGCTTACGATCCTTCTTCGACGGAGTCAAAAAGTCAACAGTAAGTTTTAAAAAATTACCAATAAAGACGTGGTACCGTAATAATTTAACGGTATTTTCAGAAATCGAAGACGTCGCAATAGAACTCAAGCGTTTACCGACATGGTTGAAGAGTGTTTACAGCTTGACAAGATTAGCAACGCTGGTTCTGCTAGTTCCAAGGTTCATTCAACGTGTATACTAAATATTTAGCAACTAATAATTATTTTACCATATTTTATTTTTTTTTAATTTTTAGTGTTGTACTTGTACCAACGCTAACTGTAAGAGCAAAGTTCTTGCAAACAAATCCGCGTCATCTAGTACTAATGGTTCTAAGTTTACAAATACTAACTGTAAGTCTACTAATACCGGTCCCACATCCGCTAATGCATTATTACGAGTTAATAAGTCTACACGTACGGATAAAAGCAAATCTCATTGCACGACTTCCACAAGCATAAACGCTACGAATAAATTTGATGTCTCTACCAGTACCATTACAGATAAAATTAATGCCTCAACCAGTACCATTGCTGATAAGATTAACCGTACAGACCATCAACCTGACCACAACGCAAGCAGAAATTCTTTAAAAGTGGGAATTCTTAAATCATGTAGTGCTCCTTCTAAAAATACCATTTCGAATATTAATAATAACGAGACAAAAGGCCTCGACCGATCGACTGATACAACCGATATGACCGACGTTCGACTTAATCGTTGCGATGGTATCGACAATTTACACACTATAACCGCTCTAGGAATATTATTTCCAAGCTTGTCGACAAAAACGTGTAAAAATATTGTGGATAAACAAGCAGAGCGAAATTTGTTAACTAGTACCAATAAAAAACAGGAGAAAAAGAAACCAAAAACAATAGGATTTCTTACGAAGAAAGCACGAATACCGATGTCATCAGTATTTCGAGTCCGTCAGTGGAAAGCTTGAACCGTCTGCTAAGTTGTCTCAGTGTCAGCGGTGCGACAGCTACTAACAACAATAGAAAGAATAAGAAATTTATTATCCATGTTGATCGTGCAATGGACAAATTCAGCAATACCAAGACCGCTACATCGAGTACATCGATCAGCACTAAAGACGCATCAAGTAAACGTGGTTCAAAGGGAAGTAAATGTTCGAAACCTTTAGAAAACAACATGTCCGTTAAAAATAGTAAATGCAAACCTTCGAAGAAATCAATTGGTTACACTGGGAAAAAGAAGCCGCGTTGGTATCTCGATCAAGCTAAAACTGATATAAAGTCAACTAATGATAGAATTACTGGTGATAATTCTGAAAATGATAAGAAATCCAAGAAATTAATCAATAGGCTAAAAAGTGTAAACAAAATCAGTTTCGGTACTAGCGATGACAGTATTCCTCCGGATCTGCCAAATTTAGTTAGTGTGGAACAGCTCTCTCTCTGTGCGCCAATGTCAGTGGAGAGCCGTTTGACTGGAAATCCGGAAAGTAGTGGCCCGAGTTCTTCCGTCAATCAGCAAAGTTCAGTGAAACCAATTAAGTCTTCTGATTTACCTTCTCGCATACCAAAAGCTGTAAACTTTTCGACTAATTCTTCCGGACGTAAATTTCCAATTAAAGAGTGTGCGGAAAACGCGAAAAATAAAAAATGCGGGAAGTCTGCAAACGAGTCGCTGTCGTTCCGCAAGAGGGATCGAAGTCGTGAATGTTCAAATTGTTTCATCACACGGGGAAAGATGAAAAAATGCCAGCAGTAGGATTTTTATTTTTTAGTTGGTGATTTAAATTATTTTTGTTTATTATTAGATGCGTTGAAGAAAATTGGGCAATGCCGAGATACTACTGCGGTATTGCATGTCAAAGTAATTTTTTTATACTTGTTTTTTTTTTTTTGCATCTAATTTACATTATTTATATTTAATTGTAGCTAAACATTGGTTTCAAGAACACGAAAATGAGCATCATGTAGGACATTTTTGATTTAAAAAAATGTATAATCTTTTTTGTTTAGAAATAAAAGAAAAAATTGTAAACTTGTCTTTGTCATCATTAGAGGGCGGTAACCTTCAGCATTGATTTATGGGTAATAACAGAATGAAATAATAAATAAACCTAGAAAAAACCGCCTACTTTTGAATTTCCTAAATTTCCGGTGTATTTGCTGCAGAAGTTAATTCAAAATGAGATTTATTGATTTAAGAAGAAGCAAAACTGAATCTTACTTTGATGCAGTTTTCAAATTAGGTTGCGGGCCGAATTTTGTTCGAAATCGTTACTGTTTATTTGAACAAATGATTCAGGAACAAGTGAAAAACATTTTTATATTTTTCTTAAAATTGATTATTTATTTTTTCCAATCAATATTTTTTGTTCCAGGGGAAGGAATTTTGGTTTCGATTTTGGCTCACCTTTTGCTTGCAACCAGATATCAAAGAAGTTGACGAAGTATAGTTGTGTAGTGCATTCGGTGCGTGATTAGTGAGTAAAGAAAATTATGTATATACCACTTATATTTCAGTTTACTCAAGATTTACCAATTCCTTCAATTTGTCTGAGTCAACTTCTTCACTGTCGATTCGTTCAAGGTATAAAAAAAAAGTAATGTCGATAAAATCAATAAAATAAAATAAAAAATGTTTACAATTTCAGCTTCGACTGATGCGGCAATTTCGTATTGCTGGAATATTATTTTCGAAAGTAATAATTAAAAATTTATTATAAAAATAAAATTTATTAAAAATAACAAAAGATTAATTTTAATGCGTTTTTTTTTAAATTTAAGAGCCGGCACCAGTTGCAGTATCAGAAATTATGTTGACAGAAGACCAGGTAAGACTACGATGTTCTGATATTCATTCCCAGAAGTTTTTCAAACACAATTTTCAGTTTATAGATGAAACTTATCAATTCGTTGTGATCAACTTTGCTTGCGCTCTCGCTGAAGTTTTCCACAAATGGCTGTGTGCTAAAGAAACTGAAGATGGTACAGACGATTATTGGTCCATTCCCTCTGAATATTTGGACCCAGAATTCACCCCTGGAGCATTAGAAATTTACATGATCAATTGTTGGGGTTCAAGACTTGCGGATCTTCTCGATGTCAACCGGAATCAAGTCTCATGGATTCGGAGATTTATGATTAATAAACCAAAAAGCATTACTGATTACAAAGTTAAATTTTTCGCAAATTCAGAGTGGACAAGAGAGAAAGAAATCGCAAGAAGACTAAGAATGTGGATGTCGAAAGTGAAGAAAATTCGAAAAGTCATTAGGGCTGTTGATGAGAAGAAAATTTTTGTCTTAATGACGGATAAGGATCCCACGAAACGAGTAGATAAGGATCGCACGAAACGAATAGATAAGGATCCCACGAAACGAGTAGATAAGGATCCCACGAAACGAGTAGATAAGGATCGCACAAATCGAGTGACATATAGCGAGCACATGAAACGAGTGGCGGATATGGATCGCATGACGCGAATGGCGGATATGGATCGCACGAAGCGAATGTCGGAGAACGATCATTCTATTTCTAACCAAGATACAACTTCTAGTACAAATGATGATGGAACTTATATTTTGTGCAAACGGGATGGTACCAAATACGAAATTGAAAGTGACGTTGTCGAAAGGCTGGAGAAAAGAATTAAGAGAACACTGAGTCAACAGGAATGTGAAAAATTGGAGAGAAGAAAGCCGAAAAAAACTATCACTCTCAAAGAAAAAAACGATTGCTCTGCGAAGAAGAAGAAGAAAACTAAGATATACTTGGAGAAATGTGATCATCAGTCAAAAAAAAGAAAAAGTATTATAAAAATTGGGCGAATAAAACCTGTTCGAAACAAACGGTCGAGGCGGCAACCAATACGGATTTTGATGTTTGTGTACAAGACAGTTCGACCTTCACGGAAGGAAGTGGAACCATCACTTCGTGTACTATTAGACCACCGAGTGCAAACAACACAAAAGTTAGTTTTGCCCAAACTAACGGAAAAATCCGTCACTGTGCTTCGTGTAAAGCTTTATCTACCGGCAAAATGAAGAAATGTCAACAGTGAGATTTTTTGCAATGCTACCCCTGAGCTTTGCTGCCGAGCAGCTGTGCAGCAAAGCTAAATTATACAAATATTTTATTTTATTTTTTTAATTTACAGATGTGCGGAAGAAAAATGGACCTATCCTCGATATTATTGTAACATTGTGTGCCAAAGTAAGTTTTAGTTTTTTTTTTTTTTTTTTTTTTTTTTTTTATTTTATTTATTAAAGAAAAAATTAAATTGCAGCAAAAGATTGGTTTCATAAACACGAGAGAGAACATAACTTATTTCTGCAGCAGTGTATGAGGAACAGCGGAGTTCAAGTATTGCCGAAGAAAGTAAACCCGAAGGAAACTGTTAATTTTAAAACACGCAGTGGCTCGTGTTGTAGCTCAGATACTAACCGAAATAGCTTCGTAACCATCTGACTCTCGATTCAATGGTTTTTAATCATTTGCTGCACATTTTGTATTTGTACATCTATTTTGTATGAAATGTTAATACACGAACAAGAAAGTTGACTAAAATTAATAGAAATATATAAAATGCGAAAAAAAAGTTTAAAACGAAGAAAAATATGTAAACATAGCAATAAATAAAAAAAATGCAAAAAAAAATAGTGAGATATTTTTTAATCATTTCTTATTTCTTACATTTCTCACTAGAGAGCGGAACGTGTCGACACATGCGCGGTGTAAACATTCTTTTCTCGTGCCTCGTGCTCTTCGACCGGACTTTTCTGTACCGGTGCTCACTTCTTTTTGCTTCGTTTCACTTAATGACATCGAATGGTGAAAGAACGGAAAGACGATCCCTGTCACAAATATGCGTGCGAACTCCAAGCCTGTCTCGTGGGTAAAAGTAAAATCGCAATTAAAAATATTCAAAATTAAGAACATCTTTTTTTTTAAAAAAAACGCATTTCTTTTATTTTTAAAGCCAAAAACTACCAACAGGATGCCTGCGAGTATGTCATTGACAAAATAAAGGAGTGTTGTAAGAAATACGACTACCAACCATTCTCCTGCGATGGATTCAAACCAAAAAACAGAGACAAAGACTCCTACCCGGCCAGAAATTGATGCTAGGTCAATTAAAACAAATAATTCGTTGACAAAATGGTTGAAATACCAACTTGTCAGTGCAGCACTTGTGCGCATTTGCTTAGTCTTCTACGGAACGTGGCACGACGTGAATTTCGCTCTCAAATACACGGATGTCGATTACCACGTGTTCAGCGATGCCGCGCTACTCGTAACGGACGGCAAATCTCCGTACTCACGTCCAACGTATCGATACTCGCCGTTATTAGCTTGGATTTTGACATTAAACATTTATATCGATCCAATATGGGGCAAATTATTCTTCGTGACTTGTGATATTATCACCGGACATTTGATTTACTGCGTGCACAATATTTACGGCACAAGTAGACGATGGACGCGTATATCGACATTCGTGTGGCTGTTTAATCCGTTGACACTCGCCATTTCGACGCGTGGAAGTGCCGATAGTCTAATGACGTGTTTAGTTTTATCTACTTTGTGTTTATTGTTAACTAAGCGCTATTTATCGTCCGGTTTAATGTTTGGCTTAGCTGTGCATGTGCGAATTTACCCGTTGATTTATTGTTTACCTTTTTATTTTTCACTACAGATGCCGCGAGAGAGTAAATGGACATTTTGGAATTTGTTTTACCCAAATCCCCGAAGAATTAAATTCACAATCGCGACACTTGTTTCTTTGGCTTCACTCACTTTTCTCGGATATTTCTGCTACGGCGACTCGTTCATCAACGAAGCGTACTTGTACCACATCTTTCGAAAAGACGTGCGTCATAATTTCTCGCCTTATTTCTATATGTTGTATTTGACTAGTGGTTCTGACGTGCCGTTTTTGAATATGCTCACATTTGTGCCTCAATTTGTGTTGTTGTTGACGATCGGGTTTAAATTTTACGAGGAAAAATATCTACCGTTGTGTCTGTTTGCGCAAACGTTTGTTTTTGTCAGTTTGAATAAGGTGTGCACGTCGCAGTATTTCTTGTGGTACGTTGGTTTAATTCCGTTCATTATACCGCGATTGAAGATGAGCCATAGACAAATTTTTAGTTGCGTCATGATTTGGCTTAGTACGCAGTCTATTTGGTTGTTTTTCGCATATTTGCTCGAATTCAGGGGGTTGAATACGTTCTTTTGTTTGTGGTTGTCCAGTTTAGCCTTTTATTTGGGCAATATGTTCGTTTTGGCTGAGATAATTAAAAATTTTGATGTAAAAAATTGTAAACAAATGTAAAAATGAGATACAAATTTTGTAGTTAAATAAAAAAAAAAGGATGTCACATATTTTGTTTACAGTTAAGTTATTTATTATGCTAAGTAAATGGATTTGAAAAAGTCTGGAGACTGAATTACATCTGATTATACATCTTAAAACGAGCTAATTAAACATTCTAAGACTTTTCCATTGATTCGTTTTGCAGTTTTCCAGCCACATGCGGGCTTATCTGGGTTATGAAGGCGTCATGAACAAGCAATTCCAAGTAAAAATCCACCGGCAAAACTAGTACTTATTATTGCATTTTCATGAATAAATCTCTGAACCTAAAATTAAAAAAAAAAAAAATAGAAGAAATTGATGTAAAATGTAAACAAACATTTTAAAAATGGAACCTGTTTTGCAATTCTAGGTCCTGAATGTTTTGCTTCCTTCTCAATTTCTTTTCGTGCCTGTTGTACGTGGTCGTTAACTTTGTTCCAGTTGATGCGAATGTATCCTTGATGATTTGCAATCTGAATATAAAAAATTAATACAAATTCAAAATCACAAAATTTTGAGCAAGCACCTGGAGCAACAGCAAACCACCACCAATTGAAACGGCAGCAAATTTTCCGACTTTCGTGAAAACGAACCCAGATAACCTGCGAATTTAAACGCAGTTTTTTTTAAATTTTAATTCAAATTAAATTAAATTTCGATACTTACCATCCAGTTATGCCACCCACAGCGGCCTGTTTAGCAGCAGACGCTTTGCTTAATCCACGTAAATACTCTTTAAATGAATTATCAACTCCTCCTCGTCCGCGGACATCTAAATAGTCAATAATTTCGTTTTTTTCGATTTGGAAGTCATCTTTTCCACGCCCAGTCGCCCAAATAAAATATCTATAAATAAACGAAATGGATAGTTTACAGAAAGTCTCGAGTTTTTTATTGCGATTGTATCTAAGACTTACAAATTAGTAGATATATTACGTATTTTTCTTGATTAAATTTATATCATTCATACAGATTAACCGGAATCCCTTCTTTGTCCCGATGATGGATCAGTATGGTAGAAATGCACGGGAGAGTAACAAATCGTTTGTCGCTGTACAATTTCTCACTATGACTGACGTCATGCAGTTGTTTTCGGAATCGAGTCGTGCTGATTCCGAGGCTGATTCGGTTTGCAAATTCGATCAATTTTTTTAGAAAACAGAAATATTTATTTCGAATTGAACAAATAATTTTTAGTCAGTATTTTTTTAATGTTAAAAAAAATACATTAATGAGCCAAAAAACAAACTTTTTATAATCGCCGCAAGTTGGCGCTTTTCTAGCAGGGCGCTCCCTACGATGGCGATGATTTTCAACGTTTAGAGTGATTCGTGTACGAATTTGGCTTTAAAATCGTAATCTCGGTGCTATGGGAGAGTCGTTGTGTTTTAGAAATGACGAATGAACACGACGATTCCGTTTTGACGACGCAAGAATTGAGCGGACTCGAAGAAATTGACAGGTGAGTTTACACTATGATTTGATCTGCCAGTAGGCCTAATGACATCGGATTGGTAATTACTTTTGTTTTCTATAGTTTTTTCTGTTCTTTAAATTTTTTATCTCTATTTCTAGTCGACTATTTGGATTCCTTAAATTGAGCGTGGCCGAAAATGCACCGAAAAAGGTTTTGGTTCAGAAAGTGAGTAGAAATTTCAAACGATTTTTATCTGTATTTTGTTCCTCTTTCCGTTTCGCCAAATCTCGCACTCGAATCTGCGTGTTGACGATCCTAATCTATTGCCATGCTTTTAACTAGTCGATTTTCAATTATTCTGTAATGTGACGAAAATCGTTTGATTTTGTTAATGTCAAGCTGTGAAGTATTGATTGTATTGATGACTGTCAATTACATCACAGCGATTTTTTGGGACCAAAGGGTTAAATAATTGATTTTATATTGGTTTTAATGATTGAAAAATATAAAAATAATATTTATAATGTTTGTTTTATATTTAAAAAAAATATTATATTCAGCATTTAATTATTTTTTAAATTTTGAATTGAGTTTTGTTTGGTTAATTTAATGGAAAGTTGTTTAAATTAAATACGTCTTTAAATTCAAATAAATTAACTGTTACTTATGTAATAGTTGAGGAATTAATTGGATTATTGAAAATTTGAAATATTCAATTTATTTTTAACCGAAATATGGAATTGGTTTATGGAAGACTAATTCATTGATGTACTTAAATTTTTTTTTAAATGGAATTTTTTTTTTTTGGTTTTACATTTTATATTTTACAATTTATGTGAAATTAGATAATAGAATGTTGACCTTCTTTTTTCCTTTTTTCGTATTTTGTTCCGTCCACAGATGGCGCCTCTGTTTTGTGGATAAAAAACATCGCATGGCGAAACATGGGTGTAAACAAAAACTGGAATAATTAGCAATTCATAAACAAATATTATTGAATGAATGACAAAATCATGTATTATGTTGCTAATTAAGAAAAAAAAGATAAAAGCGAAACAAAAACTGAGAAATTGAAGAAAAAATATGATAAATTAAGAAAAAATTCAACTTTTTGTGTCTAAAAGTATAAAAAAAAGTTGAATTGTCTTTTAAAATGATAAAAATCGAATTTAGGTTGTCCAAAAATTGATATAATTGAATTTTTATGTCTGAAAATCGATGAAATTTAATTTTTTGTGTCTGAAAATCAACAAAACTGAATCTTTTGTATATAAAAATTAATATTGATTCATTTTCCTCTAAAATACAATAATTGAGCTTTTTACACAAAACTTCTAAAAAAAATTTACTTTCCAAGCCTAAAATCGACAATTTCTTATATAAATTTCTATAATATTATGTATTTATGATAATGCCAGGGGGTGATTCATAAGTTAAATGTACCACACACAACCTTCAAATCAGAATTGTCTGCTTGAAATCATGATGAGGATGGCAATTAGAGGCCTTCGGATCTTCAAGCTTGATTAATTTTTCTTTCTTTCAACATTTCATTCTTTGTAAATTTAAAATTATTGGTTAGAAAAAACGCAATCGAATTGTTCCCTCTTTTTTTCTCGGAATTTGAATTTCTGATTAAAAATATCAAAAAAAAAATTTTTTTTTCTTGCAGGCTATCAAACATTTCGAAAAATTGCTCATTCAAGTTCAACAGGAAAGAGAAAAACAAAAGAACATCCAAAGTAAACAAAATGATGATCAACGAGACGGAGAAAAAAATTGTTTCGAGTCTTCGCTGCCACAATTCAATCCCAAAGTATTCAAACAACTTGGTCATTTTCATTTACTGCTTGAAGATTATACCAGAGGTAGAAGAAAAAAAATTTTTGATTTATATGTTTTTAAATTAATTATAATATTTATTTTTTTTTAATTCAGCGCTTTCGGCTTATCAAAAATTTTACCAGCTTAAAAAAGATAATTGGAAGGTAAATATTGCATTTTTTTTTCTATTTTTAATTTGTAAATATTGATATTGATATTGAGCAATTGATGCATATAAGTGATGTGGCAGCGTTAAATTGAAAGGTTTATTTATTTTTTTATCTTTTTACAGGATGCTCCTTTTTTATACGGTCTAGGGATTGTTTATTTTCACTTCACTGCATTCAAATGGTGAGTTTATAATTTATTTTTACCTAACTGAGAAAAAGGAAAGAAAAAAATAAATAGCAAACCGCTGTGTATTTCACTATTCTCACTGTTTCCGGTAACAGATGGCGTTAGTTAACGTCAGAAAATGGGGGAAAAAATAGAAATAATTGAAAACCTAACGCAATTTGAGTACAAAAACAAAAAGCAAACATCCGTTTTGTTGAAACGTTGAGATTTCGTGGTTTGGTTAGTACGATAGCGATAAGCGAGAGCGATGTAACTAGGGCTCCAAACATTTGTTTCCACGAGTTATTTTTAGGTGTAATTGATTATCTTTTAACACCAACTAAGGTAAAAAAAAAAAAAAAAAAAAAAATTGAAACCACAATTAATTAAAACCATAAAATAATGCAACGATAAAAATCTCGACGTGACTAGCGATAATAATCCGCCATTTTGTTGCTTCAAAAACCAAAACCTCTTTTCCCAATTTCCCACTGCATAAAAAAAAAAATCTAATTTTTCCAAAATGATATGAAAATTAGAAAATAAAAATATTTTTGATCGAGAATCGAATAAGCGAGAGACTAGCGATAGCTACGCGCGATGATTTAAAGGCACATTAAGCATAATGGTAACCAATAGCAACGTCTGCTTCTACCGGCCTCCCCTCGGATTTGGACCGCACCTGCCTTTCCTGACTCTGTCGGACAAAGGAAGCAGTTGTGCTGCTGGTACGATGAGTTAGTACTGGTTGGTAGGTCGAAGGAGCGAGAAACTCGGCGATTCTTACGAGGAAAAAACACAAAAGGCGTCGCGGCCGTCATCGCGAGGGATTACATGCGGCGATAGTTTCGAATGACACGATCGCGGTGCGAGATCCGTCCGTTCCGAGTGCATTTTAGTGGATGATAGTTTCGACGCAGGTGATGTTAATACACCAAGACACGTCATGTACAGCCTGGCTGCTGCAGTGGCTTTGAATCGGGCCCAATCGAACGGAGATCGGGCGAGGAACGAGGAACGAGGAAAATGAAAGCGGGCGATCGGCAGCCAAAATGGAGGTAGAGTGACGAGAAGAGGAAATTTGCTACACACACTGCCAAGGTTTTTTAGTTTTTTCTCTTCGAGATCGACGTTTATTTTCTGCATTTTAAGGAAATAAGACTTTGACTGATTATTTTTTTTTTTATTTTTTATTTGTCTTTTTTTTGCTCAAAGAAGTTCGTCACTGCCACGATATTGCAATTTATTTTTTGGTACAATTCTATAAATTTGTGATATAGTACGGTTGATCTAGTGGATTAATACACTGCCAAGGTTTACATAACCTATTTCTCTCAGGAAAAATTGAACTTGACGTAATTTTTGTGATTTTTTTATTTTTGTTTGTGGTTTTTAATGATAATGTCACTCGACGGCGCTGGAAATACGAACTGATTCTGTTTTTGTGGGCATTTCCGGAGTTTGTAAAATTAATTACTGCCAGGTTTTTATTGTGGAACTGTTGGATTTTTTTTTTTTAATTTTTCTTAAATGAAAGAAGAAATTTGCATTTTTCGAATCGAAGAAACGACGTGCGTTAATTCTAAAGAACGACGTGTGTTCTGAATTACGAGGTAAAATCTGTGACATAAATCTGCGATAAGACAAGTGAAAGACGATAAAAGGAAAGAGAAAGCTGAAATTCGATTGCGGCGTTCGCTCGAATAGGAGAAATAGTTTTTTTTAAAAAAAGAAAAAGAAGAAAAAGAAACCGAAGATTTAACGTGAAAAGAAAATGGTGAGTTTTTTAATCCTACAATATTTTACAAACGGAATGTTTTATTTATCACTATATCATCTCTAAACGACATTTACCAACATTATGTAATTATTTTTCAACACAAAACGACCCATAAAGCTTCCTTCCTTAGCAACAATAACAAGAAAAATGGCGTCGTTGCTGTGGTAACGAATAACAAGTGAAATATATGGCTGTTTGCAACAATTTTTGGTTCTGATTGGTATTTTGCTTCATAAATATAGGCAGGGAAAAAGGTCCGTTTCCATGGTAATAACATTGAAAATCGTTTCCAACACGTTACCATAGCTACCAAGAAAATGTCTGCTTTTCTTCACTCTTTCTGCTCTTAAGGTCATAGTCTTCAGGGCGGGGCTGAGATCCATTTAAAGGAATACATTTCTCTTAAGGTCATTAACACGCCATACCTTGCGGCGGTTTTTTAAACGACCAGGTAAAGATACCAAAAAAAAACAACAACAACAAAAAAAAAAAAAAAAAAAAAAAA
>JH431901.1:0-23666 GCA_000239455.1 Strigamia maritima | reverse complement strand
ACCATCTGCCGCTTCCTTGGGCTCTTTGCGCTCTGTGCCAACTGGGGTGTGCAGTTCATTGCTGGGTCGTGGATTTGGATTGAAGGGGAGGGAGAGTTTGATGAGGGGTTTCGAACTTGGAAAACGTGTTGGAGGTTTTTTGCTTCTTTTAAATGTATGGGATAAGAGTTATAAGACTAAGAAATAAAGGATTTTTTTTTAGTTGTAACTGAAAATTGTTGATAAAAATAAATAAAAATTTGATTGATTTAAAAGAAATTTGATGAATAGTGAAATTAAATTAAATGGAAAGTGCAGTGATGAGACCTAGATGCGTTTTCATGATGTTTGTGGTTTTTTTTTTGTGGTATTTTGGCATTTTGGTATTTTTATATTTTTTTTTAAGGAGAAAATTGAAAAATCTAACGGCAATGCCTTGAATTTGCATGTAACTTGTGCAAACATAGCCGCAAAAGGGTGAAAGGGGGTAATGTATTTATAAATAATAAAGTCAAAGTGAATTATTTAAAATGTTGGAATATTTAATAAGTTTAAATGAAAATTTACATAATTGATTTTTTTCTCTCTCTTTAAACAAATAGGTTATCATTAAAAGTGATGTAGTTATTTAGAGGGCAGGAAAGGGTTGGGTACAAATTTAGATATAGGCTTAGAATGTAATGAATAAATAATGTATCCTATGTCTAGGTTGATTGTAAACAACCAGTTATTTAGTGTCATCTCTTTCCAACTGGTTTACCTTGAAATGAAGGAAGCAAAGTCCCCAGGCTGCCAACAACCTCAGGATGTTCACCTTTTTTAATTGGGGTTTATAAATTCAGACATTGTATTATTTTGTGGGATTAAAACCTTTTTACTAAAAATATGAAATAAATATATTTTTTGTATTTTGTTGGATAATTTTGTATGCTAATTTTACAAATTCTGAATTATAGGCCTAATTACAATTGATTATTTTTGTATTTGAACAGATTATGAGAGGAAATGAGAGTTTATTCACCAGAAATTAGTTGTTTTTTTATTATAATGTTTTTGTTTTGGATTCGGTTGTCTACCTCATTTGAATATTAGTGGCTCTCTTCCTGTTCTTTTGACCACGAAGTCTGTTGTTTGCTGCGCAGGAGGGGTGATGGGTGCAGATATGACTCAACTGAACAGAAAGGGAAGTGGTGGTGATGGAAGGGGGATAGAAATCAGTCACTTATCATCCATCACCTTTCATCTCATTGCCAATAACCCATGGATGGGTTCACAGAATGAGGGGGGAAAGGGAGTTATGTCATAGTAGTAAAGGTCATTGGATTGGGATGAGTAATTTGTCAGTAAAATGTGCAGGGATCGGTTTTCATTGGAGAAAAAAACAGTGAACCAATGGATATTGAGGAAGCAATGTGGTTGAATGGTCTGTGCATATGAGACTGACTGAGGAAAGTCTTTATGCATCATGTAATCCCAGAGGTCCTGCTGTGTGGTTTATGGGAATAAATCAAATCAAATCAAATGAAGAGCTACAGGAGGGGGAGCACGTGTGAGTGGAATTCAACTTGCAAAAGGTTTGTCAGGCATTAGTCTTGACAAGTGGGCAATCAGAAAAATGATAACAAATAAATGGCACCAAAACCTCATTTAGAAGATCTTTTTAGTCATTCAAAGCCATCTGCCCATTAAATTTTGAATCAAGATGTTGACCCATGTTTGGAGACAAAGGGAAATGTCATTTGAGTGAAAATTTATTGGGCTTGAGTTTGGCACTCACTGCCTGCAAGATGTGTTTCACTTACTTGAAACAGTTGTTGTTGATGCTGCCTGCTTAATGCTGCATGGTTAGAAGAAGATTTACAACTCTGACATAGAAACAATTTGTGTGAAAATGGTTTTGGGGTCATTTGGCCAAGAGATTGGACTCTTCTTTTGTTTAGAGGGAAAAGAAGACATCAGATGGGCTGTAAAATGTGTCCACTTCAGTGATGGTAAAGGGGAGATAAGACAATTGGAACTGTCTTCGGCTTGACCTTTGCTAGGGAGGTGGTCTATGACTGGCACAGATTACATGGTGATGGTTTCTATAGTTGGTTTTATGGTTAACACATTTAACTTGTTCTATGGAACTATGGAAGTAAAGAGTTGTGGTTTAAAATCAAAAATCACTCGTAACCATCTCTTGGACCAAGGGCACGTGACAATTTGAACCCATAAAGTCTTCTTTTTTTATCACTTCTTCACTCCTATCAACAACTTACCTTTACCCATCTAAAACTCAACATGAGGTGGCTACTGTGTCCTTGAAACTAGGCTGCCCAGCAACGGTCAATTCTTTTATCTGGTCCACTTATCTTGCAAACTCAACATGAGGCCCTGTGGGCCCTTATGGAACCCCAGCCACTGCTCTCTCTTCCCCCTCCATCTCTCTCAGCAGTGAATAGCCTTTAACTTTTCTATTCAGCTCTGGATTGATTTATGGATTATAAAGTCCTGGAACATTGACCAGGGTCTCTAATGTATGCCCAACAAGAAACTCGCTATAGATTTCGGCTGTAGCAATAGACAACAGTATTTTCCATATAATCTTTGCAGCTTTTATTGCAATTTTTCAATGAAATTCGATTGCATTTGCAGTTGAATAAATGCTGGTGACAAACCTCAAATTGTGGCAGCATTGTGCAAGTTCAAGTCCTTGGACATTCCATGCCAGTGAAAAGATTTTGGGATGATGGGGAAAAGGGGGTGGGTAGGAAGAACAAGTTTGCCTACGTGACTACCATCACTTCCCCACTCTTTTTCTGTTATCCCCTACCCCATGTGGCAACCCCCTCGAAAAGATAAAATGGAAGCAACTAGTTGGGGTCTTGGAAAAGGAAGAAATAAGGGTGGGGTGTGTTTTTACCTTTTACCTTTTTTCTTAGCAGTGTCTCACCTGGTGTGGGCCCTTTAACATCACTTGAGGGGTGTGCACTGAGGAGATGCAGTTGTTTTTGTTGTGGGGTGGATATGGGTGTGTTGGACACAACAACAACATCAGACAAGAAGTGTTGGTAAGTTGCTGATGAAAAAACAGGATTTTTTTTGTTTGTTTTCTTGTTTTTTTGGGGGAAGAAAAAAAAAAGAGGGTTAGAGAAATGGGTGTTGTAAAGATGTATTCAATTTTGTAGGGTTTTGATAGGGAAATTGTGGAAAGATTTTTTATGGGGGGTTTTATGGGTGCAGGTCGTAGTTTTTAAGGGTTAAATTGAGTCTTTGTGTCAGTTTTGGCTGCTGGATTTGATTGTTTGCTCTGTTTATTGCTTTGGAAATGGCTAGTACGGAAATTAGCATCAAGTTGCATATATAATAACAATGAAAATGCGGCGTAAACACTATTTAGGTCACATGATGCCGGATTATACAATGGCGGATGATAAAGTAAAAAAATTTTTTTTTAAGCTTTTGGAATCGGTTTTGTGGAGTAAATTGCACTTCATTTAATGCGTTTTCTACGTGATGCAATGTGTGTAAAATGCCCCTGCTGGAGTGAAGTGAAAGACCCCAAACACATGAGGGTCTATGTATGCACAGGTAGCCCACAACACCCTCCCTACTCGCCTTATCCCCCCATTATTTTTTTGTTTGCTCGCCGTGAAAAAAGGAAGGGTCGAATGCGTTAGGCAATTCACCATTTCGCCCGTCTTTATCTTGAAAAGTTTGAATAATTTGTGAATGATGGATTACTAGTTCCAGTTCCTGCAATTGTAAAGGTCTGGTTGTATTTTTACTCGCACCTGGTGAGAACATACAGTTTGCGAAATTAAAGCAAAAATGAATAAATGATGCTTTTCAACGGGATTTGATTATCAATTCGTGGACAATTGAGTTTCGTTTTACCGAAATAAATTATTTCCGGTGTTTGATTGACAGATGTGGAAAGGTGACGTAATGATTTTTTGGTTTATTGAGATAAGATATTTTTTTTTATTTTTTTTTTAATATATATATTTTTGTAAGAAGCAAAAAAGTGTTGACCTAGTTTTATAAATAGAAATCGTTGGTTGAGCCAAGGTCGTTCCGTCCGTGACGGAAATGTTAGTAATAGTCGCCATTTTCGGGAAGGGAGAGGGGAATACGTGCGTGTGGATGTGGTATTAAGATAAACGATGAAATTTGAACAGGTGTGACGATAATTGGTCGTCTTGTTTGTGTTTTAAGTATGTAATAAAAGGATAATTTGGTATAAAAAGTTAAGAAAATTGATTATTATACAAAATAATATAAATTTAGACTTCAGAGGGAAGATTTTGAGATTGGTTGCTATGGCAACCCACCATTTTGATTAGATCGACGTCATTTTGGGCTGACAATGGATTTAATTTTGAAAATTGGTAGGTTAAGATGTGGGGTGTGTTAATGGTCAAGAAATGAAACAGGTGATGGTAATGGCCAGGTGTAGTGACACCAGTCAGGTAGAAAATATATCAACGTGTTATCACACACCTGTGCAGGATACAGTTATATTGAGAAGGCTTTAATTTAAGTGGCTAAACTGACAAAAAAGGAGGAAATATTAACGATTTTTTTTATATGTATATATACATAGTATAATAAGATGATGATAAAAAAATAAGATATATGTTGTGGTTTTGGGTTGTCATGGAGATTTGAAATAAAAATTTACTTTTTATTTCTTGTTCTCAATGTAAATAATTGAATTCTTAAAAATATGAATATTCTCAAAATTATATGCAAAATGCACATCTGACTGATTAGTTTTTTTTATGACTAATTTTTATAATTACTTTTTAATTTAATATATTTTTGGATTTTTAGTTAGTTATTATTATTAAAATTAAAATAAATTGATTTTTTTTTTTAGCTCTTACCTTGGTAGGAAGTTGAATTCATATGGCAAAAGGGAGTGGGCGTTCTGTCCAGTGATGCGAAGGCGTTCTATATGACGTACTCACTTTTTTTGTTGTTTGGATTTAATAATTTCTTAGGCGGGTGAATCAACTTTGAAATAGCGGGAAAAAATGTAGTCATTCGTGCCTCACCCTCCACTGAATTTTCAATATTGCCACTCGTGTCCACTTGTCAATTCGGTTTCTCTTTGCTTCCCTCGCTCTGTCTACTCTCCTCTTGGTTGATTTAGTGCAAATCAAATTGATATGGTAATTATTCAGCGATTGGATGACGTCAGGGGTGGTTTATCGATTTTTTTTTATCTTTTATAATCTGTTGACACGGGTTTAATGAAAATAATTTTTTTTTTTGTTTTTTTTTTTTATTTTTTACAGGGCAATACGCGCATTCCAGCAGGTGTTGTACATAGATCCAAGTTTTGTACGTGCGAATGAAGTTCATTTGCGTCTTGGTTTGATGTTTAAAGTCAATTCGGACTATGAATCTGCCAATAAGGTATTTATTTATTAGATAAATTGATGATAATTGTGTTAAATGCTCATGTAAATAGTAGATTAATTTGTTCTTTCACTTTTTTGCGATAAAAATATTATTTTTTGTTGATTTTATATTTTTATCCTGATATCTTTTTTTTTGATAGCATTTTCAACTAGCTCATATTGATTCGAACAAGTGTACATTGTCCAAGTTGGAAAGTAAGTTATTGCTTTTTTTAATTTTAATAATTTTTTTTCTTCTATTTAATTAAATTGTAATTTTTTTTTTTTTTTTTTTTTTTTTTTTCCTATTTCTATTTGTAGTTCGTTTTCACATTGCTCACTTGCATGAAATTCAGGGAAAATATAAAATAGCTAAAGAAGCATATGAGCAATTGCTAGAGGCCAAAGATTTACCACGTAACGTTAGAGCTGATATTAATAGACAGTTAGGTAAGTGTTAAAATTGTTTAAAAAAAGAAGTTAAATTGTATATATATTATTTTTTTTAATTTATCGACACAGGTTGGATGCACCATACGGTAGAAGCGTTGGGCGATAAGCAGGTCCGCGAAGCTTACGCCATTCATAGCCTGCAAAAGTCGATCGAGGCTGACCCGTCGAGTGGATCGAGTTTGTATTTTTTGGGAAGGTAAATTTTGAATTATATTATTATATTTGATTTTTATTAAAGAATTTAATTTATTATAATTTTTTTAGGTGTTTTTCAAGCTTGGGAAAGGTTCACGATGCATTTGTATCATACAGAAATTCAGTCGACAAATCGGAGGCCAATGCCGACACATGGTGCTCCATAGGGTAACTTAAAAACATTTTTTAATCTTTAATTATTGGTAATTTTATTTTAAATTTTTTATTTTAGCGTTCTGTACCAGCAGCAGAACCAGCCTATGGACGCATTGCAAGCTTACATTTGTGCAGTGCAATTGGATAAGTCGCACATTGCTGCGTGGACTAACTTGGGAATTCTGTATGAGACTTGCAATCAGCCTCGAGATGCTCTCGCCTGTTACATCAATGCTTCCAGGAGTAAAGGTTTTAAGAAAAATGGAAATTGTCATTGGATTATATCTAAAAATTTATTTAAATTTCAGATGCCGGCGTAAATCCCAATTTAGCAACTCGTATCAAGTTCCTGCAAACGCAGATTGCTAACGCACCAATGCCGAGTGTGTCGGTGAAGTGAGTTTACGTTAAAAAATATGCAGATTATCATAGATTAATTTCAAATGCGTTTTAACAGGCCGCGGCAGCTACCTACCATTGAGGAAGCATGGAATTTGCCTATATCTGCAGAAATGACGTCGAGGCAACAGCACGCTTCTGCAAATCATCAGGTAGATAGGTTTCTCGTGGTTATTTCTTTATTTTTGCCTTTTTTCGCATATATAGTTGATATGTGTGTATTTTGGGGGTGGTTTTACTGAAATTGTTCGGTGAAAGAAAAAGAAAATATTTTGTTTTTTGAGTTTTAAAAATTTGAAGCACGATTTCCTTGTATTAGGATTCATTGCATATTGGTTTTCTTTCTAACCTACTGATTTCTACCTGGAAAAATTCCTTACAAGTTAGTTTCCTTTACCTTTTTATTCTATATTTGGTGCTAGATGTTCTGATGTATTGAATATTTATAATCGAAAAATTTTTTATGTGTTTTTAATTTTTATGTGTTTTTTTTTTTTCTTTTTATTTTTGTAGCAGGGTACTGCCGGCAATCCTGTAAACGGATATCCTTCTGGTCCCCCTCCACCATACCCTGGAGTTCGAGGTGCGGGCAACCAACAAGTGCAACAACCACCAACGCCGAATCAAATGCATCAATTCAATAATCAGATGCAGTCAGGAAATTCGGCGAAGAGAGCAAAGGTAATTTATACATAAAATTTTTTATTTTTTTTAAATTAATTTTTATTTTTATTTAAAGTCTTCCAACGAAGGCCCCGAGTCGTCTGCCTCACCTTCAGTGCCTCAGCAAAGGCCACCGCCGCCTCCGTTTAATCTTTCGCCTCAGCAACTGCAAATGCTCAATTATTTACAGCAGAATCAGGTAACGAGGAACTCAATTATGCGTAAATCGGTCAAACTTGAAACTATGTCAAACATTTCAGGCTAATTTAACTGTACAACAACAAAGCTTGCTGCAAAATCTGCAACATAGTTATCGCCTAATGCAACAACATCAACATCAGCAGCAAATAAGAATGCAACAGCAGCAGCAACAACAATTGCGACCAAATTCGCCTATTATAAAGCCTCCGCAATTCGCTTCCGCTTTGCCCAATCAACAGCAGTCGCAACAACAGCAGCAGCAAGCGGGCGGCAACGCGCAGTTGCCGTCAGGCGCCAGACCGCAAGCGAAACCGATGCCCGGTGTGAACTTCAACCAACTGCCCTTTTCTCGGGCCATGGCCAACGCTAGTTACGTGAACACGGCAACCCCACCTCACGGACAGTACGGCCAACCGCCCACATTTCCCGTCGACTTCCGCCCACCATCCCGGATCACCAACGGAGTGCCTTACCGTGCCGAAGTACCTCAAGCCACTACCGGTCAACCTCGACTGGCCCAGCCGCCCGTTGCTCAACCGCGACCTTTCATCGGCGGCATGGGCACGGCGTTCGCGAGGGACAATTTACCCGCGCAGTTCAATGCGAGGCAGTCGCCCGTGAACGAGCAGGAATTGCAGAGTTTGTTGCGGCAGAAGGACGTGACCACTTCGTTAGCGGAGGATCTGCTGGCCCAGTTGACGCAGCAGCAGCGCAATTCGCCGCCCGCCGAGGAGCCCATCACGCAGCTCAGCTCGGGGCCCTTCTCGCCGTCGAATTTGAGCCGGTCGTCCGACAGTTCGCCTCCTAGTCCTGTGCCTGATTGCATGGATCCTCCTACTACGTCTAGTTCCCCGTTTGTGCCCGTCGTCAAGACGGAGCCGGCTGCGACGAAGGACGCGCCGTTCGCGTGCGCGGCATCTTCGAACAGTTCAGCAGCGACAGTAAACTCTGTGGTGACGGCGCCTGCGTCGTGTTCAAACTCTTGCTCGACGGCCAGTGCGGCGAGTGCTCCGGTGACTGAGAAAGTATCGTTCGGCGAACTTAAAGTAAATACGGTGACGATACCGAGTAGTGTTCAAGACAGTAAACCGGCGCTGGCACCGTTGAGTCCAGTCACTTTGTCGATTAACTTGAGTTCGTCACAGTTGTTAGCACATTGTAAAGGTTTCGGTAAGAATGGCGTGTCAAATACGCACATTATGTCCGAATTGTGTCCGCCGCCGATGCCCCCGGATCCTCCTAAGGAGAGGCTGCCCAGGGAGAAACTGTTGCCGCCCACACCGTCTGTGTTTCTTGAGAACAAGAAGGACGCGTTTTCGCCGCAGTTGCAGGAGTTTTGTCTCCAGAATCCTATTGCTGTAATTAGGGGTCTTGCAGCTGCTCTTAAACTTGGTATTTTTTAGTGGTTTTTTTGCGCCATTTTGATAAAAAATAATATTCTTTTGTTTATTGTTTATTTGTTTTTGTTTTTTAGATTTGGGTTTGTTTTCGACCAAAACGTTAGTTGAGGCTAATGCGGACCACTTGGTCGAAGTTAGGACACAAATTCAGCAAGGATCGGATGAGAATTGGGACGCAACAGGGCGGAAGAGAGTTTGGAGATGTGAAAGTCATAGGTCGCACACTACTATTTCTAAATATGCGCAATACCAAGCGTCATCTTTTCAGGATTCACTAAGGGTATTTAAATCATCTTTTCTATTTAACACGATTTTAACATTTCTTTAATTTCTAGGAAGAGCAAGAGAGAGCGCAGGGTATTCATCGCGATTCTGACAGTGATTCGAATTCGTCGACGAATTCAAAGTAAATAATTGAAAAATAATTTTCCATGACGAAATTATTATATTTTACATGATTTAGGGGTAGACGGAGACGTACCGGTGGTTTTAAAATGATAAAATTCGGCACGAATGTTGATTTAAGTGACGAAAAAAATGGAGGCCACAATTACAAGAGCTTACTAAACTTCCTTCATTTGCAAGGGTAAGTTTGACACAATTTAAAGTTTTATCTTTTGATATAATCGGTTTGTTTGCAGGTGGTATCAGCAGGGAATATGCTAAGTCATGTTGGTCATGTGATACTAGGCATGAATACAGTTCAATTGTACATGAAGGTACCTGGTAGCCGGACTCCAGGTCATCAAGAAAACAATAATTTCTGCTCAATTAATATCAATATTGGCCCCGGTGACTGCGAATGGTTTGCAGTGCCAGAGCCATTTTGGGGTGCCATTTATAATTTATGTGAACGGTAAAAAAGTGAGAAATTTAATTTAAAAACAATTTAATGAAGTTTGTTTATTCTAGGAATAATATAAGTTACTTGCATGGCTCCTGGTGGCCTGTAATTGAAGATTTGTTAGATGAAGGCGTACCAGTTTATCGATTTTTGCAAAGGCCGGGCGATTTGGTTTGGGTGAATGCTGGTACCGTTCATTGGGTGCAGGCTGTGGTAAGATTTAGTTTTGTTTTTTAAATTTTATTTGATTAATTTGTTTTTTTTTTTATTTATTTAGGGTTGGTGCAATAACATAGCGTGGAATGTTGGTCCACTCACCGCGCGCCAGTATCAATTGGCGGTAGAACGTTATGAATGGAACAAATTACAAAGTTTCAAATCTATCGTTCCAATGGTACATTTATCGTGGAATTTGGCAAGGAACATCAAAGTTTCTGATCCCAAACTCTTTGAACAAATCAAGTGAGTTCTAAAATTGAGTTCAGTGTTGTCTAAACGTTACTTAATTACTTTATTTTTGTTTAATTCAGGTATTGCTTGCTTCGGACTTTAAAACAATGTCAAATGATGCTGGAATACTTGAAATGTTTGGGCATGGGAGTCAAGTTCCACGGGCGCGGTAGGAACGAAGCGTCGCATTATTGCGTCAATTGCGAGGTTCGTAATACAAGACAAAATTAATATTTTTTATAAATAAAATTTGTTTTTTAGGTTGAAGTATTTAATATTTTGTTCGTGAAAGAACAAGATAAAAAACATGTTGTTCACTGCCAAGATTGTGCCCGAAAAACCAGTCCTCGGCTCGATGGTTTTATTATGTTGGAAGAGTACCGCATGGAGGAATTGATAGATATTTACGACAGTTTCTGTCTGCATTCGGTGAGTTGTTCTAGTCAGTCAATATTCTCGATATTAAAACCGTTTTACATTTAGGGAAAAAAATTGTCTTCACATTTGCCATTTTCTCAGTTATTTAAATGGTTTATGGAAGATTAAAATGCTGGAATGATTTTGTTATCATTGTAAAACGGTTTTAAAGGATAAAACTAGGCACAAGGCGATGTTAATGAGCGGTTTTATTTCCAGCCACCAAATACAAACGCTGTAAATTCATGACATATCAGCCTACTAGACTCAATTCCTAAGTACCAACTAGATCCGATTCCTAAGCATTGAGATTTAAGGATGGAAATAAAATAAAAGCCTTAATTAATCATGAGAAGAAGAGAAAAAAAATTTTAAAAAGAAAATACAAACATGAAATCATTTCCAAATTCTATTGGAAATAGGCTGTGCAGGTTTTTATATACAATTTGTTTTAATTTGTGGACTAAATTCAGTTTGGCCAGTATTATGTTGATTTTTTTTTGTTCTATTTATTTTTTTTTTTCTTTTTTTTTTTTCTTCTTTTTCGATTTTTTAAAACTTGGCTGGAATTTTTTTTTCCCTCGAGCCTGAAACATGCGACTCTATGCAATGATTACCGTGCTGAAAAAATAGTTGGCGGAAGTTTAGAAAAGTGAAATTTGAAGAAATTTATTAGCTAATTTAATTAAATTTATATATATTATATATATATTATATATTATATATATTTTCTTTTTTGTTTTTATTATTTTGTTTTGTTTTTTAGAATTATTGTCACTGCCAAGAGAGAATTTCTTTCGTTTTTGTCATTTTTCACAAATTTTTTTCTTTCTCCCGAGCAAAGAGATATGTGATAACTTATCAGCAATCAATCATTTTATATTTATGTCTCATAAAAATCATAATTGTATCATAAAATAGTTTTTAAAAAAAAAAGAAAAGTACACAATGAAAACAACACATTGCTTCTGCACAACAGCATTTACAACTGCGTTCCGTAATTTATTGGTCCGATGTAATTAATCTAGATTTTCGGTTTCGACAGTATTCACATTTCGAATTATGGAACGCAGTTTCGCTGGCATCATGACATCACTTAAGGTAAACAGGAAGTGAACAAGTTGGCAATTTTTTTAAATTTTAATTTGGAATAAGACAATGTTAGGATTATTTTTTGTTTCTTCTTTTCGTTTCGTGTATTTTTTTTTTTCTTTTTTCGTTTCCATTTTTACCAAAAATACCATTTCAAGTTAATTTTTAGACTAATTCAATTGGATGAATTTGTTGTACAAAATGTCTTGTACGGATTTGTTGTCCATCATCTTTTATACTTGTTATTCTTTTTTCTTCTGTAAAATTACTTAAAAAAAATTCAAAAAAAAAAATTAACTACATTGTAAATGTCATGTTCTGTATTATATTACAAGGAAAAATACAAAAAATACATATTTATTGAGAATGAAATGGTTATGTTGGATCCTTGAAATAAAAGTGATTGCTATTACTATTTTTAATGTGCTATTTTATTTATTTATTTATTTTTGTTGTTTTTTTTTTTATTTATTTTCTCCTTTCCAAGTATTCTTAATAACAAATTAAAAACTTTTATTTGGCACAATACACACAGCAACGATATTTAAAAAATTTGTACAAACTACACAAGCTCTTTACTGTTAATCCTACGACTTCTAAATCCAGGTAGGAATGTCAAATTGTCCTTTTAAGGTAAAGCGTAACTAATACTATACTCTCCAAAAATGATTTGGATATTTCTCCTTTTCAGCCCTGAGTGCCTGTATAATCGAATCCTAATATTAACACAAAAAAAATATTAACGATACATTTCTCTTAGCTTGTGTGATAACTTACTTTACTTAACATTTGTGAATCGATGTTTTTTAATTCATCCGTTCCACTTGTTTCAGTCATCACATCCGACGTGTTTGTTGCACTCAAAGAACTGAAAGCTGCCACCACTTCCGCTATACAACTACTTGTGCTTGGAGAACGAGCTAAAATGTAAAATTTAATGTAAAGCTAAAGGTAATTTAGTATTTAAGGTTAATTACGTTGAGATTCTTCATTCAGTAATGGAGCTGATGATAGTTGTAAAGATGGATGTGGTGTGTGCCTCGGAGACCTCATAATTGCATTTTGAAACGCCATGGCTTTTTCCATCGAGTGTTTCTGAAGGACTTTAATCATGGCTTCTTTTTCTGCTAATTTCGATTCCAGATCTTTAATTCTGTGTGATAAAAATTGTGTTTAGGGTTCTTTTTAATGCGGTTTGTGTTGAAATACGAACCTTGATTCTAAATCTGCGTTTCTTTTATTAACAGTATGTAAATCTTCCATTTGTTTTAGTTTTTCCGTCCTCGCTTGTGCGATTACTCGTTCATTCTGTTGAGACGTTTTCTCCAAAGCTGCGATTTTTGCATCTCTTTAAAAAAATTTTAAAATTAATTTCAATTTTTTAAATTATGTTAAAAGGAATTACTTTGGCATGGCAGCTGCGTCGATGACAATTTGTCTCATCGTACTCTCCTCTAAATATCTTTGTTCCCATTTTCCGATTTCCGACTGCGCATTCATCAACCGCTCTTCATTTTCCCTCAACTGTTTCTTCAATTCCGTCGTATCATTTCCAGTATCAGATTTCGAACACCCTCCACGCGACCTCAACTCAAGTATTTCCTTTTCTAATTGATTCCGTAACCTCTTCTCCATGTTTTCTCTTTTGTCACTCGCCACTTCTAACGCTTGAAGTGCCTTTTGAAGCTGCCCGACCCGTTCAACGTAAGCTTGCTTTTTCCGATTCTAAAAAAATAAAATAATTAATTCTCTAAATTCAAAATTACACACGTAAAACTCACTTCTTCCTCTATTTTAACAACATTTGCTTGAGCATTTGTCAACGCGGTGTCCAAAATATCAATATGCGTCCTTTGCTCTTGTAACGTGGCCCGCTGCGCCGATAACTCAATCTCTTGACGTTCCTTAGCCGCAACTAATTCTTTATCTACAGACATTAACAGCAATTACTACAAGTTCTTATCACCCAAAAGTTATTTTTGCATTACTGTGAGTTAATAATTGCGCAATGAGAACATCTCTTCTATTAAGTTCTCGTCTGTACTCCAAATCATCGAACGCTTCTGGTTGTCTTTCGCCCAAATGCGACGTGGCAATGTTCAATTGTGCTATAATAAAAATAAAAATATATTTCAGTTTACTTCGCTTAAATAACGGGATATTTCATACCCGTGAGATCCCGATTGGAGTCGTGCAGCCTTTTAATTTCCATTTCTAGTTTTAATCGAATGGCCCTCGCTAACTGTTCTCTTTTCTCCGAAGATTTCACCAAATCCTCGTAAGATTGATGAACATTTTGAATTTCCATCTCCAACTTAGGCAATTTGGATATTTTAGTATGGTAATTATCTAGCTGGGCCTTGAGATACAAGTTCTCCTTAGTCAACATAACGATCATTTCGGGACCATTCGCCATGTACATTTCGTTTCCAGCTTCCGAAGCTGCGCGGCCCCTCGTTCTACGCCTAGATACAAATGATACAGCAAAACCAAAATCATTAGAAATTAACTAAAACTTCTGTTTTTCGATATTTCGTGGATTTACCTTTGTGGCAACGAATTAATCTCATCCCACTGGCCCACTCGAGTTAAATCCGGTTGCGACCGAGAAATGGTCATTTTTCCTTTGGCACATTTTTCCATTGGAGAACTGCATCTTCTGGACGCAGGCCCCTCCAAATTCCTCCACTTGGGGTACACAGGTGCTGCGGGGGGTAAATGAGTCGGGTTGTAAAGATGTTTCGAGTCCATGTCCCCTTGTGAATACTGATTGGACGATTCTGTCTCGTTGGGCATTTCTATGTTCGCCTGATACATGAGATTGACGGCCGTGCGGTCGTAAGGGTGCGGATGCCGCAGCTGGCGCGGCATATTCCGCTGCATGATCTCGCTTTCGCTGATATGGAGCGGATTCGAGTCGTGAGATTTGTGTATGATGAGGGTATTGAACGGCGACGAATTCAAATCCCCCAATTTATCCGATAATGTCTCTTCGCCCTGTGGATCCTGTCGTTTCGAATTTCGAAGTACATATTTCTCCTCGACGGTTAGGTTTTCCGAACTAGTTGAAGCGGACACGTCGGTTTCGCTGCCAGAAAAACTCTGATTGTACGAGGAGTGGTGAAGCACCGCTGCTTTGGTTTTGGTCGGTGTGAATGACAATTTCTTATGAGATGATTTCATATTTCGTCTTTCTGACACGTTTTCAGCAAAATGCCATTACCTAACCAAAAAAAATAAAATAAAAATAAAATAAAATAAAATTAAATAAGTAAAACAATTCTAATAATAACTCGCATCAACACTTAAAAATGAGTGGACACTTAAAAATTGAAAAGTGCGAGCAGATGTGATGTATATTAGCCATTTTAAGTTGTAAAAATGTGGAATAAGGTTTCCAGATACTCATTTTATGTTGAGTTGTCCTGCATCTTTTCAGTGTTCACTTGAAACCACCCACCAGCTGCTGGTTTTCAGCAGCAGATGTTCGTTTCAACCACCTTTTGCTCTTTATTCTCCCATTGGGTTATTTTTAGCACAGACAAAACCACACACATCCATCATATTACATCTCATTGTAAAATAAGACTTCGGGATAACCTTGCAAAACATTAATTCCCCCTTTTTTCTTTATTTTTTTGTCTTTAAAAAAATTCTCATGTGCTGCCAAGCGGTTTTTTTTTTATTCTTTGATGTTTTATCAAGTTTATTGACGTCATTTTACACTTTTTAACTTTTTTTTTCTATTTCATTTGCCAAATTATAAAAAGAACACTTTGCAACAACAAATGTATGATTAAATAGTCGTTTCAAAAATAACTGTTGATAGCACTAGCAGCCATCTTCAATTGTAAGCTCCGCCATTTTGGATTGTTACAATTAAAGCGCTGCTTTAATTATGATGATGATGATGATGATGATATAATGAGATAAGGATGGATTACAATTTAACTCGTTTTAATTGCTTTTATGTTGCAGCAAGCACCGATGGCTGCCATTAACCCGGTTTTACAAACTTTTTTCATTTCTACATAACTCGAATGTTGATCAATAAATCACAACTTTTGTCGAGCAATTAAAAAGTTGATTCGCGATCGTACCTCAATGATCAAGATGTGAAAAATGTGTCGGGACTTCGGGTTGATCGGGAAATAATCCTTGAACGGCGAAAAACGGCCTGGAAAAAGTATCTGAAAAGTGCGAGACAAACTTCCTAAAACAAGACAACTTAAAAATGCGAGGAATGTAACACGACGACGTCAATCTGCAATGAATTATGGGTACTTGCATGTTTGTGTTTAGGAAATCTGCCAACGGGTGGCAAGAAACTTTTTAACCAAACCGGTCGTGATCGAATTATCTATTTATTAATTTCGGTTGTATTCGTGGTTTTGTAGTTAAGAAACGGGCTGATTTCGTCATTTCCAAGTAGAATTGTCGTTATTTTGTTGTCTTATGGCGATTTTTAGACTGGTTTTTAATTTGAATAGATGTGATCGATGTGATCGATGTCTTTAAATGAAATGTCGTTATCGAGCCCGAATGAGAGTCCGAGGGAGGAGGGGAAGTCAGCCGCTAGTTTCGTATGGCGATTTATTTGTTTTGTTAATGTCTGTTGCGTAATCTATTTTTTTATTTATTCAGTTGGAAAATGCGACGAGAGATGATTTGATTAAGCAGATTAAGAAATATGTCGGGTTGTTGCAGAAGACGAAAGCTAAATGCGATGGTAAATTGTTTGTGGGAAACAATTTATTAATTGAAGATTTTTTATGACAATTTTTTTTATTATACAGAAATGAAGGCAAAGAATAGGAATTTAGAGCAGGAAATGACAAAATTTAAAGTGAGTTACGTAAAGTTGTTAAAATTAAGTAACCTAAGATGTTTTATTTAATTGAAGGAAAATTTCGAGCGCAAACAGGAGCTGGACAATGAAGTTGATGGAACTATAAGAAAATATAACGTAATTTGTTTTCTTAATATATGTTTTGGCATATTTTAATGTTTTCTTTTGTTTTAGCAAGCCAAAGAAGAAATGGAATGTATGAAACTGAAAGAAGATACATTGAAAACGACTATACATTCCTTACAAAACGAAATTTCGCAATTAACAAATGAAAACACAAATTTAAGAAGCTATAAAACTGAGTTGGACATATTAAATGAAGAAAAATTGAAAATCCTCAACGATAATACCGTTTTAAAGACCGAAATCGAAGAATTGAATTCTACTTTGCGTCAGAATAACGAGGAAAATAATTCCATAAAAACAGAATTTGCAAATTTGAAGAAAACATTTGATAGTGAAATAGAAGCAAAAATTGAAGCGGTGAATATTTTAATCGCTGATAAAACACGATTGGAAACGGAATTGAGTAAACTTTTAGAAGAGAAAAACGAATTGAAGGACTCCTTAGAAGATTTAACGGAAAACCAGACCAAATACGATGATCTAGAGGAAGTTTTACTGCAATTGGAACAAGTTCAAAACGATAATGTGGTACTTAGAGCCGAATTGGAAAATGCAAGTGTCGAACGAGACCGACTTCTGTTCCAAGAGCAGCGGGAGGAATCTTGTTCCGTGTTGGATCAGATCCAGAAACTCGAGTCCGAGTTGGACGATTATAAAAACAAACTCGAAGGCGCAGAATTTGAAGTAGACGAGTTAAAATCCAAATTAGAGGAATTAAATGAGACTGAAGATGACAAATTGGAATTGGAAAACCTTAAAACGAGGGAAAATCTGTTGATGGAGTTTTTGCACGAATGTCTCGACTCTGAAAAACATCAATACGGGTTTGAAAACAAATTAAATTTGGTAAAAACGAAGTTCAGCGATTTACAGAACGAAATTGAGAAATTATCGTTTCAACTCGAGGATAAAAATGTTGAGATTTTAGAACTGCGTGAGAAATATTCGAATATTGATGCTTTTAAAGACGAGAATGAGAAGTTGAAAAGCGAGTTAAGTTTACTGCATAATAACTTTAATAAATTTAAAGACGAAGAATTTTTTGTTCGCAAGATCGAGACCAGTGAGCTGAAAATGGAAATTGAACTCACGAAAAAATTGCTGGTAGAAAATGAAGAAAATATTGCAGCGAATGAAATTAAATTTCAAGATTTGGTGGAGAAAAATTCGAATTTAAAAACTGAATTGCAAAATAAAGAGAAATCGTCTGAATGGGAAAAGTCCTCGCTTGAAAAAGAAATAGAATGCTTGAAATCAGATCTTGAAATCAAATCCGGAATGACTAATGAAGTAATGTCGACATTGCATATGTTTTAATAATTTTTTTTTAAACTAAAATAATAACTTTTTCAGATGTTGGATTCGCAATCTAAAATAAGAGAGTTATTGGACGAGAACGCGAAGTTGAAAATGGAATTGGGTGATAAAGAGAGCAGTTTCGGAGCTGAAAAGTCTGAATTGGAAAAGGAAACTGATTACGTGAAAAAAGATTTGAAACTAAAATGTGAAATAATTTCTCAACAGGGAAGCAGAGCGGAAGAAATGTCAAAAGAAGTAAATATTAGTTGAATAATTGCATTATTATTTCTACAAACACCAATTGTTATTACAGATCGAGGGTTTGCAGTCTAAATTAGGAGACTTAGTTGATGAAAATTCCAATTTGACAAGTGAATTGTTAAATAAAGTAGAAAAGTTTGAATCTGAAAGATCTCAACTTGAAAAAGAAATTGTATATTTGAAAAATAATCGTCAAATTATTTCGCAACAAGAAGACGTTTTAAATATCGGAATGGAAGATATGAAAAACGAAGTAAAGCTGCAATTTATTCATAATTAATATTTTTAAAAAAATTGCTTATTTTATAGATGTCTCGTTTGCGGACAAAATTAGACGATTTATTGGAAGAAAACTCGAAATTAACGACCGAATTAGATAGTAAAGAGAGAACATTTGAGACGGAATGTCTGGAGCTTGAAAAAAAAATTGAATCTGCGCAGGAAGATTTGAAAATTAAGGATGATATGATTTCACAGCATCAGATCATCTTAAATGGCAGAGAGGAAGTCTTAAAGCAAGAAGTATAAAACTTGAGATATTTTAAAATTTCATTTATTTACATTTTATATTAATATTACAGGTTTTAGATTTGCAGACCAAATTAAGAGAACTGGAAGAAAAAAATGAATGTTTATTACAAAGACCAAGTTTAGATGAATTTAATAAAATGGAGCAATCCTATAAAGTCGGTTTTAAAAATTAAAGTCGAATGTAATTTACAAACAAATATTTGACATACAGGAAACGATAGACGAAGAAAAACAAATAGCTTTAAGTTTCAAGACCGAAATGGACAAAACTCTCATGGATTTAGCCTTAGCAAGAGCACAATTAGTGGACTTGAAAGCGGACGTGGATTTAAAAAAAAGTGATACAAATGCAACCAAAGTATGTGAAAATTCGATATATTAATCCAACAACATTAAATAGAGGAATGTTATTTTCAGGCAATCATAAATGAAGTAAACGCAAAAGTTTCTGTTTTGACATACGAAAAGGACAAACTGCAGACGAAGAACGACGAACTGACGATGGAAATGAAACGGCTCACTGATTCGATGAATTCTATTTCCAAACAACTGGTCCAGGAGAAAGAATCACATGCAAAAACAACGTCGCAATTCGAATTAGCGCAAACAGTGTGTATGTTCAAATTCAAAAATTAATTTTTATTTTTTTTTATTTTAATCTTACAGCAAATGAAGCAGCAAAAATTAGATAATCTCGAATTTGCCGATTATGAACGCGTAGTCGGTGATTTGAATCAACAAATCAAGAAATCCAACGACGTAATAGAGAAATTGAATAGGGAAATGAAGCAGAGAGACGAAATGTTCGAGGGTCTCAACACTCAACTGGACCAAGTTGAAAAACAGAGAAAACAAAACGAAGAACGCTGCGCAAAGATGAAAATTTTATTGGTGAAGTCAAAAAAAGAGTTGGCCGAGTTAACTAAATCGAACAGCGAGCGCAACGAGGTCGAAATACAAATGAAAGGTGAAGTGGAGATGTGCAAACACACAATGGAATCGATGCAGGTCGAATTATCGCAAGTTATGGGAACGAATGTTAAACTAGAAGAAACGATAGCGGTCATGTCGGAATCGCGCCGTAGAGTTGTCGATGCGCTCGAAAGTCGCGTCAGCGCCTTGCAAGAGGATTTGGAAATATCGCGGCAGGAGTACAAAGAATGCAAAGCTGATTTCGATAATTATAAGGTTAGTTTTGGTTATTAAATAATTACATTTTTGATTAGTTTTGGTTGATTTAGGTGCGTGTTCATAGCGTTTTGAAGCAGCAGAAAGAGAAGTCGTCCGCGGTTGTGCAGCAGGAAATCGATGCTTGTGAGAAGGAATATTTGGAGAAGGCGTTAAGTCAATTGAGATTGAAATTGGAGGAAGTCAACGAGCAAGTAACCGCTTTGAAAACGGAAAAAGGAACACTTCAAGACGAATACGACAGAGTAGTGAATCGACATGAAAGAGCTCTTGATGAATTACAGAAAAATGAAAAGGAATTGAATGAAAAGTACGTTTTGTATTTAAACAAGTGTGGAAACGGTTTGATTTCGATTATTTCTGTGTTTCAGGTTAGAAAATATGTACACTGAAGAGGCGGTATTAAAGCGCAAGCATGGCGAAGCGTTACAACAGTTACGTTTCCAGAACGAGGTGATTGTAGAAACATACAAAGAACAGATAAGAACTTTAAGGGAAGAAAAAGATAGAATGGTGTCCGATTTGCAAGTGAAATTGGTTTCGGCTGAATCCGAAGTGACTAGGAGTCATCAGAAGGTGCTGAATCGTGATGAAAATGAGGTTTTTGACATCGCATCTACGGAAAGACAAGAGGGCGAGGGCTCGGAGAACACGGAGCACGGTGCGAGCACGCCGGTACAATACACTTACGATAATTTAGCAACCGAATTTTCACTGGAGCAGCTTTTAAATGCAAAAACTTCTGGTAAATGCAGAAAAAATAATGATTATTCAATAATAATTTTTTTTTTTAATGAAGTTGTCAGCACAAATGGATCTCACGATGAATTCGAGAGTGTCGAGCAGCGACTTCTAAGTTCTTCGAAGAAAATAGACCATTTGACAGAAGTTTGATACAATAATTTTGATTTATTTTGTTGTTATTAAATTATTTTTTTAAATTTTCAGTTGTTAAATGAAAGCGAGGCCACAAATTTACGGCTTTCAGAGCAAACTAAGGTCTTGAAAGAGGAAATCAGGAGGTTGGAGAGGAACCAAGAACGTGAAAAACATGCAGCTAATATGGAATATTTGAAAAATATAGTGCTAAAAGTATATTCAAATTAAAAACCTAAGATTTATTTCTTAAATTTAATGTTTTTTTCTAGTTTTTGACTTTAAGTGGAGGCGATGAACGTGAAAGATTGGTTCCTGTTCTTACAATGATGTTAAAATTAAGTCCGGAAGAGAGGAATGGACTGACTGTTATAGCAAAAGGAGGTTCGTTCGACGAGTAAATTCACTTTTAATCGATTAATTGATTTTCATTTACCCGCAGATAATCTAGAAACAGACGGAGACAATGCTGGATGGTCGAATTATTTACCCAGGTGGTCCGGATTAGTATAATAAATACCTGTATAACATTCAATTTAATTTAATTCATTCCTTCTTTGATTGAAACGGTGCAAATTCACTTGTTCAATATAAATTATATTTCAGTTACTGTAATAAATGATTCAAAACAAAACAAATTATTTCGGAAATATTGCACCGACATCTTCGTCTAATTCCACGCCTATTTCTTCACAAAGCGCCTTTTTATTAGCCGGATACGACTCCAATATGCCGTTTAGCATTTCATTCACTATCATCTTTCGCTTTTTCCATGCGGTCACGTATTTCTTGTGATTTTGAATGATTTTATCCTTTTCTTCGGGAGAAATTACGTTTGTATTGCTTCTTAGTTGGTCTAGCTTTGCAGATAATTTTTTGATCTCTGTAGAATACTTCTCAAGTTGCTTCTCTATTTCAGTCATACTCAATTCTGAGTTTAAGGACGCGTATTTGATCTCGAGGGTCTTTAGTCGGTCTTGACTAGCTGTAAAATTGAAAAGTTCAAAATTTAATTATTCAAAATTGACATTTTTTATTTTTTAATTACTTTTTAAAAGTTGAGTTAATTCGGATATTTTTAAATCCATGGCTTTCAGCTCTTTTTCATCAGCAATTGGAAACATCTTTTGGTCAATAACGTAAACCTTTTGCTTCCCGTATGTTTTTTCTCGCACTTTGCCTTCGGTGACTAGTTGATCGAGTGATCTCTGAATCGCGGCTTTCCCAAATTGATTGTGCAGATTAGTTACAATGTCAACCAAACTATAAGGTCTGTTTTGTTTCTTTAGATAATCCATAACACCTCCCGTAGCACCGGAATCCTTGCTTTTACTCATTTTGGAGTTGAAATCTCAACCGCTTAATTTTGGCGCCAGCTCGACTACAAACCGGAAGTTGAGATAAACAGCTGCGAGCTGTGCTTATTTGTATAAACGTATAAAATTTTATTAAAAGTCACAAAATAAATGAGTTTTTAAAATGTGATTATCATATATAAAACATATATCGTATTTTTAAATAAAATATTTAAAATTGCATTTTGCTGATCCCTTTTTTAACCGAAACCGAAAACTAACTCCTGCAAAGCGGAAACACTGAAAACTTAACGATTCTTAAATTACTTCTAGTCGCAGTAGAATATAATATTATAAATAAAAATTTTAAGATTAATTTTGTTTAATTTATTGTCCATTTAAACACGATTTAAAACAAACATTCAAAGTTCACAATTATCGTTTCTGCGGTCTAGCTCTCTCCACCTGTTCGATGACCCACCTGAGAACTTCGTTATGACGAATTAACTTGAAACACTCGACTCGTCTTAGAATTGCGTTCCATCATGTTTCTCCGCTTTTTACACATTTCCACATGATTCTAACCGAAATCAATGATCGCAAAGTGATGCTAATCTAACACAGGTACGCTCAACTCATTATTTCATTTTCAAATCGATTTAAAGCAACTTTGTTATCATAAACATTTAAACTTTGCCGACGTGCTAAAAGTAGCCATCTCACCTCACTCACCTCACATCTCACCCTTCGTTTGAGCAACCCAAACGAAAGCAAATCTTTGACACGTGGATGAATCAAATTAATAGAATTTTTATTTTTTATTGTTTACATTTGAATATCAATATTTCTTTAATCGTTGATTCATACATTAAAGTTTTATTTACATCGCGTTTCAATTAATTCCGGGTGTTAACAAAGTTTATCAGGTCATAAGAGGTTATTGAAGCAGAAAAAGTTGATATGTTCCGGAAAAAAATGATAAAAACCAACAAAAAAGTGAAAGTTTAAGCCATGTAAATATTCTAACTTAACATTTTTCATTTTACTACAAGAAATTCCGGTTTTCCTAAACATTCTTTACCAACTACCTATTTCGTAACAATTTTTTTAATTTATTGCTTATTATTAAAACGTTAACACATAATGCCTTTTTTTTATTATCGTCGTTCTGATTATTGCTAAGATAATATCTTGGTAACCATGGCAACGCATTATTTTCTATTTTGCAAACTTTCCTCGATACAATCGGGATTACAAAGTGATTTACACCGGTCTAAATATTGTTGAAAGCACTTTCTTTCCTTAATCACAAGCTCAGACTCGAAACCTCAAACCCAAATTGCACGCTTTTTGATTGTGGTAATGACTTTGAAGCTGCTTGAGTAACCAGCTATAAAATAAGTAAACCTAGAAAGTGTGCCTTGATCTTGTCATTGCAATGTGAGTCACCAAGAAAAAAGATACAAAACAATATGATATTAAAGGAAATTATTTTTAAATTCATTTATAATTATTATTATTTTTTCTTTTTTATTTGTTTTTTTTTTTTTTTTATTGGCATAAAATTAGGTCTGTCCAAAATGGTGATAGTCACAAGGGTAT
>JH431898.1:57647-74786 GCA_000239455.1 Strigamia maritima | reverse complement strand
CGTTAGGTTAGGTCATGAGAAAGGTGAACTGGAATTTGAAATTCGTTCGGGGAAATAGTCTTGGGGAAAATTAAATACCGTATTTTGTCGATTACGGGCCACCCTCGATTTACAACCGCGCCCCTCGGCTGTGTGCTAGGTTCCCACTTGGCAGAAACTCAGACAGAAAATTTTCTGCTGCAGAAAATTTTGAGAGAAGAGTATGTTTTTCTGTCGTTGGTTTCCACCTGTGGACTGAAAAGTGGCCAAACAAAAGCAGAAAAGTAGAATTTAAAAATGGATGCCAGCTAAGGAGGGCAATTTGTAAACACTGCTAAACGTTTCATGTGCTTTTAACTTTAAAAAGTTGCGTACATGAAACGCAATTCACGACCAAACTATTTAAGCGCCGCACTCCTTGGCCGCAATTTGAAATAAACGCCGTCGCCCTTAATCGACAAAATACGGCATAGGATATGACGTTTTAATTCCAATTTCAAACGCTGTGTGGCGCTGAAGCTAATTCCAAAAACAGTCACCCACAATTAGCGTGGCGCTAATTGCAGTATATAACTAGAAATATGAAGATTTGTTTGATTTTTCCCAAGTTAAACTTTGATTTTAAGTTTTAAGACAATAAAAACTGAAAATGGTTTCCAGTCGCATCAAAGTTAATCAATGCGAAAGAATTCTAGTCTCGTTTTGACATCTATTAGTTAAGAACCTTAGACGACTTTGAAGGCATTTTCTCTTCTTTCCACATCAAAACCCTTAAAGGAACTCTCTGGACTTTGCTTGAGGATTTTCTTCCGGTCGAGCGATCTCTGGCACTAAACGGATAAACAATTTGAGCGACCGATCTCGTTATAATTCCATCCACGAATGCTGCAAAAACAACAAAAAAGAAGTAAAATAAAAGAAACCTGAAAGATTTCAATTCATCCAACAAAACAAAATTTTTTTTTTTGGTTATTCATATATAAAAAATCTTAAAATGGTTTCCTGCACAAAAGAGGAAGAAATTAAGGGATTAGGGAATGTGGAAAGGAAATTAATTTTTCTGTATATTTCATTGTCTGTAAATAATTCGAGCTTTTGGGATAAAAGAATTTTTGTTGAGTAAAAGATGTGAGCAGTGATAAATGTTTACCAGGATTATAGGTCTGTGTTTTATTGTATATTGGAATTTAGTAGTGTATGAGCGAATTAAAGATCAAAGATTAGGAATTGCTTTGTTGTAGTTGATCAAATATGAAGTAAAAAAGATACAGGGTGTTCCAAACGTCCCTTACCTATTTAAACGTAAATAAAAAAAAAACTACAACTGTAGGAATTTGAAATTTAAATCAGTGATTCATCAACTCAAAAAGATTTTGTAGCAAAATTTCAGATTTATTCCAACAATAACTAAAAAGTTACAACAGAAAAACTGAAAGTTAAAGTCGCTCATAGGCATTGATGGATAGAGTTTAGTTATAATTATGTTTGTTGGTGTTTGTATTTGGGATGTTATACAGGGTGTCCCAACTAAGGGTTTTAAGTTAAAATTTCTCTCAAACTATTCATCTTGTTTGTGTAGCTAAATAGTAAAGTGGCTATGGCAAAGTTTATGACGATATAAAATTTGACCTTTGACCTCTACAAGTGACTCATTGCTTTCTTAAGTTTTTAACTGTTTCAGTTAGTGCCAAACACTCAATTAGAAAGTTGTAGAGCATAGACTAATTAATCTAAAAACATATGTCAAGGAAATCCTATAAAAATTGAATTGAATTGAGTTAAATAGAAAGGATTAGTAAGTTCTTGGCTGGAGTTGTGTGCTTGCAAAGTGCCGAGAGCAGGACGAGATATTACGAGATGGCAGCCATTTTTGCCGTTTTGAAAGTATCATATCACTAGTTATCGCATTTGTTCGAATAGAGACACCTTTAAATATAGATTGCTCATTTCACGGCAGCTTGGATATAGGCCACCCTCGAATATAGACCTCCTTCGAGTATAGGCCTTCTTCGAATATATGCCGCCCTCGAATAAAGACCAGGGTTGGCAGGACTGTCTCGCGATATGAATATAGGTCATGGCTTCTATTCGAACAAATGCGAATACAGATATGGATATGCGACTTATTGCCATCTTGTAAAGATCTTGCATTGTTTTTTTATTACTTGAATAATTTGTCACTAGATGGAAATGTCTGCTTGCATGAGTTGATGCGTATGGTTTAGAATTTAATAATTTCTAACAATTGATTTTTGTTTGTTTATCTAGGAATTTAGTGTACAGCTGACATTTCGCGAGCAGTGGAATGACGACCGACTGCAATATGATGACATGACTGGGAAAATTCGATCAATTACACTAACCGATCCGAAAAAAATCTGGATGCCCGACGCCTTTTTCGCAAATGAAAAAGAAGGGAAATTCCACGAAATAATTATGCCCAACGTTTTACTCCGGATTTACCCGAACGGAAACGTATTATATAGTATTCGGTAAGTTTTGAATGATTATATAATGTTTTAAATGCCTTTTTGTGCACTTAAAAAATCTCTTAGCAAGCCTCGCAAAATTACGTTCCAAGTCTCGCTTAATATTTCTCCAAGTCTCGCAAAATCTCATTAGGTGCATTCAATTCCAAAGTGATAAACTGTTTATCTTGATTCTTTGGATTCTCGCTAGGCGGAAATGACGTTTTTTACGTCATTTTCCAACAATCGGTTTACCCATAAACTGCTTTACATAAACCACGTTGAGGGTGGTTTATGCTGCTGAAGTCTTGTTTTGGCAGCATTCTTGGCAGCCATTTTGGATTCGAGATTGATCGAGGTGGCACTTGATCGACTTTATTAAGAGATTTAAGTGCATTTTTATATATTTTTTACTAGATTACAACACTTATGGTATACTTTAATGTATACTACTATTTTATAGTAGCTTAAAATTTCAACTGAAAAAAGAAAACTACAACACTCTGGACATGGATTTTGAATTAAACACTAGTTCTGATCAAGGAACTTGACCCTAGAATATTTAAGTTTATTATTATTATTTTTAACTTATATTTAAGTTTGCAACTGCTCGTGCGCAGACAGAAACTTAATAACACGTTCAATGCTTTAAAGCAGATTAAACTGGTTCTCTATAATCAGATTTAATTCTGCTTTTATAATCACTTTGGAATTGAACGCACCTATTGTCAAGTCTCACATAATCCTTTTTTAAGTCTCCGATAATCCCTTTTCAAGTCTCCGATAATCACGTTCCAAATCTCGTTCCCAGTTTCACAAAATCTCGTTACAAGTTTCACAAAATTTCGTTCGAAGTCTCGCAAAACCTCATGCCAAGTCCCGAGCATAATTCCCTTCCAAGTCTCGCAAAATCTCATCGTCAAGTCTCACATAATCCTTTTCAAGTCTCGGATAATCTCGTTCCAAGTTTCACAAAATCTCATTACAAGTCTCACAAAATTTTGTATTATTATACCAAGTCTCACAAAATCTCGTATTATTATACCAAGTTTCACAAAATCTCGTATTATCATACCAAGTCTCACAAAATCTCTTATTATCATATCAAGTCTCACAAAATCTCTTATTATCATACCAAGTCTCACAAAATCTCGTATTATCATACCAAGTCTCACAAAATCTCGTATTATTATACCAAGTCTCACAAAATCTCGAATTATTATACCAAGTCTCACAAAATCTTGTATTATTATACCAAGTCTCACAAAATCTCGTATTATTATACCAAGTCTCACAAAATGTTGTATTATTGTACCAAGTCACAGAAAATCTCGTATCAAGTCTCATACCAAGTCTCGCAGAATCTGAATCTAAGTCTCGTAAAATCTCGTGGCAAATGTTACAATCATGTCTCCCAAACTCTCATGTTAAATTTTCCCCTATCTTGTCCCAATTTTTGTCGTAATGTCACCCGATCTCGCAGTTTTCGCGTGCAAAGGTCAATATCCAATGGGAGTTTGATCCTATAGAGTTTATTTAAACACAGTTCAGCTTCGGCTGAGTGATTTCAGTTGAAAATTTGAAAATTGCAAAAATTGCATCCCCTGGCGACATAAAATAGAATTTGAAGATGAGCAGTAAAGAAAAAGAGCCGTTTTCATTCGTTAATTATCCCTGCAGGAAATGAAAAGTTCACAGCGCGTAATTAGAGAAGAGCTATTCGCATGGGCCTAAAGGATTAAGTTGCAGCTTGAATGGTAACACGAGTGTATAATAGTGTGCTAAAAGTGTCTTGTTGGTACAGGATCTAATTTTAATTAGGCAAAAAGCGAGTCGAAAATTATGAATGGCAAAACAACTTCAACTTCTATAATTTTGAATTCTCTTCCGATCGGTGGAATGTAATGAGATAAAAAAAAAGAAAGAAAAGAATTGCAACTGACGGCAATTAATTAGTTGCTGCTCGAATTACAGACGATTCAAGTTGCATTTTGTTATTATGTTTTGAACTGCAAAGCAATCCAATTAGAAATTACATTTAATTAGGATGAATGCGTGGAATAAACTTTATTTTAGTTTCGTTTTTTGGTTATTTTTATCATTGGTTCTATCTTGGATATAATGACTTCATCAAGGAAAAATAGTGGTCACTAACTGGAAGTGTTTGCTATCTGCAATAATTCAATAATTGGATTTGTCATTGGGGGAATAGAAGAAATCAGTATGTTGTTTTGCCACAAAAATCTACACAAGTCTTATCACGGACTGGTATGGTAAGCCGCGTTTGAAAGACGCTGATACCCCGAAAACGAGAGAGCCCTCGTTGAATGAGGCCCTGAATGGTTACAAGACTAAAGGCGTCCGTAAACACCGCATTCGTGTCTGTCAATACAAATAAATATATGGTTCAGGTGGTGTTTACTTACTAACTAAAAAGAACGCCGTTTAAAACCACCTATTTAATTAAGAAACGCGAGTGTGGAATTTAATCCAACTTAAAGCCACTCGAGCAAAAGGCGGAAGCCTAATCTGGAAAACAAGATGGCGGATTCCAAACTAGACTAGTTGAAGCAGAGTGAACGTTCCTATTTGCTTTTCTGTCTTTTAGAAATAATAAATGCACGCGTATACAATTTACTACTCTGACCAGGTTGGACCAGGTCCAGCCAGGTGCGCCACATAAGCTATAAAAATACGCGTGAAGATTTAGAGAATGGACTGAATTGGAAACACATAGAAATTTGGAAATAAGGATGAAGGGACTAGCCCTGCTAGCTGCGGTCGGTGTGCTAGCAGAAGAGAGAGTGAGCTCCAAAAGTTAGGATATAATCATCAAAAACTCATACTGCAATCCCATTGGCCCTCTGAAAGTGAGGGACCAATGGGAGTGCAGGCATGAATGAGTCAGCTCACTTAACATGCACAAAATTGGGTCATTCTAACTAAAGAACAAAAATAACACGGGGAGATTACATAACAAGACAACACAGTCATCACAAATGGCCTTGACCAGACGTACAACTAGATAAGAACAGGACACAAAAGTAAGCATATGTAAATTAGTTAACAGAATTTGGTTTATTAAGGGATAAACAATAGGAACGCGTAATCTCAAAATGTAGCCCGTGACAGTCTATAAGAATATACAGGGGGTCGAACAGTATAATATAATTAGTTCAATTTTTTTATCTGTATTCATAATAGGTTATATAGTTTATTCATCTACTTACTTAGATTTGCCACTAAACTCTATCCAACAATTTGTGCACGAAACTGAAAAGTGAACTTTTTTGCATTGTACCGAAAGTATATATTGTGGTATCTTATTTTAATCCTTTAGTCGAGCTGAGTCAAAAAAAAATCATTTACTAAGTTTACAAGAACACCCTTTTCTGGAAAATTACGTCATCATTTATTAAGTGGCAAAGTGGAAACTAGAGTGAATACTCCATTTTTTACTTTTCCATTTGAGAAATAATGACGTCATTTTCCAGAAAAGCTGTGCATGTAACTATACTCTGCGTCAAAAAATCATTGTTTCATAGCCAAAAAATGTGCGCAACAATACAAAAACCCAAATGTAAATAATTTTTTAAAATATTTTACAAGCATTTTCATTTGTTAACAATGGCATTAACATTTTTGGACTACAAAACAATGATTTTTCGACTCGGCTCAACTAGAGGATTAAAATAAGATACCACAATATATACTAATATAGGTTATTAACCAATGGGAGTTTCGCGCACGAAATGATAAATAGAGTATAGAGTAATTGTTTCGTAGCCAGAAAATGTGCGCAACAATACAAAAATCAAAATTTAATTTTTTAAAATATTTTACAAGCGTTTTCATTTGTTAACAATGCCATGCACATTTTTGGACTACAAAACAATGATTTTTCAACTCAGTTCGACTAGAGGATTAAAGTAAGATCCCACAATATACAGTGTATACTTTCAGTACAATGCATCGGTCATTAACCAATCGGAGTTTCATGCACGAATTGTTAAATAGAGTATAGTTGGTCATTCCGTTCTTGGACGAATGTTTATTTCACTACGTGTGATGGTATTACTATTATTCAATACACATAATTAGCTATGCATGTATGTATCTCTGTAATGCTGGGCGCAAACGATTTTGCATTTTTGCCCCACAATTTGCAATAGAAATCGCCTCTGCTACAGCATACTTGGGGCGAATCGAGAAGCGATTGTTTCAAAATATTTGTTGTTATGACGTCATAACTAAGCAATTTACTTAGTAATGACATCATATCAACAAATATTTTGGAACAATTGTTGATAAAAAAAAACAAACAAAATGGAGCATTAGAAAACACGTCATAAAATACTCGCATCCCATTGGATGTAATTTGCAATGCCTGGCGAAAAACTACACGGTGGCTGTACTTTTTTCAAAAGTAGATTTTTTGGTTGCGTGACGGAAGTGGCGTTTTCTGAGCATGCGCAGAGACTTCAGCGATTAGAATGCGTTGCGAATTGATGCATGTCTGCGCCCAGCATCACCGGCAACTCTGGTTTTTTACATTAGTCTAAGTCTATAAAGCCATTTGTTATGTGTTTCACTTTTTTTAGGCCACCCTGTATGCTTTTGGGTTCAGTATCACCTGCCTAGTGGGAAAAAATCTGACTGCAATACTGTATAGAGTTTGTGAGTCTTTCCAGGGGTTTATTTTGATGGTTTAGCTTTAAGGTTTTCTTTCCTTAAAGTTTCAAATCTAATTGAAATGAAAATTATTTATAAACATTATGTTTTTAAAAAATTTATTTTTCATTGTATTTGCTGGACATCCAATTTTCTTCTGTTATGGTACCATTAGGAATATCTGAAATTTGTTGAATTATTGAAAAGTCAGACCAGATGGCGCCAAAGAAACAACAATAAGGACTTGAAATTCAATAAACAATTGAAATAACTAGAATTTGTAGAAAGTTAAAAGCTTTTTATGTATATTGGCAAATGTATCATAGTTTAATGTAATTATCAAAACCATTGAAGCGGCAAGTCCAAAATAATATACTGTATTTTACTTTAGCCTTTTAGGACATCAGAAATAGAAACAATAAACAGTAATCAGGCTTTTAAATTACTTACACTAAATGTGTTTTTTATGCTTTATGCTTAAGTAAGCTTAAATAAAGTAAATATCTGCTTACAAATAAATTTAAATAGTTATATTTACCAGCCTCATTTACTAACCTCATGGTTAGTTCACATTGGTGTTCACACAACTCCGTAACGTAACGCAAGATGGCTGCGCGATGCATTGTGGGTTTAAAATCACAGGCGTAAACTTGAGTTCCTACTTCAAAATTGATTTTGAAGTACAGGAAGTACAGCAACCAATGAGAAGACGGCTGCTTCTCGCATAAAAAACGAGACGAATAAGAAATTACGTGATTGGTTGGTTTACATTTACTATCTACAACAGTGTGAACAAAACTATACGTCAGTTACGTTAAATTTTCATAAGATATGTTACGTTATGTTCAGTGTGAACTAACCATTTGTAGAATATTTGTGAGAAAGATAGTCAGTGGTAGTGGTCAGACAAACTGAGCAATCAAATTGAAACGTGATTATAGAGATTAAGGGATTAACATTTTTAGTATAAATATTTGTAACATAATAGAATAAAAATAGCTTTTGTGAAATTGGAAAGAGTGAGTTTGCGGAGCACGCAGGACCTTGAATTTATTCTAAAACAAGCTCGATTTTTGAGAAGTTTACACATTATATATTCATCATAAAAAAGCGCCTGTCCTTAATTTTTGCCGATCTTCAATCACCGCCTGGACTAAGAACTGCTAGAATAAATAAGCACCCTGGCCTTAATTAGAGAATTTATGGTAGTGTTAACCCCCATAAACATGTCAACATCTAAAATTTGCATCACCTGTCATCTTTAGCTTTAATTTTTGTATCTGCCACTGTGTGGCACTGTGTGTAGAGGTTATATAGCAACTACTCTTTATTGAAATTTAAAATGGCCATTAAGCAATTAACCTAACCTAACACACATGAATCTAAATAACTACAAATTCTAATTTCAATTTTTGTTTCTAAAAAAAAAAAAATAAAAATTACTTACTTTAATTTTCTTATCATTAGCACTGTTTCTTTCTTTCTAAAGAAATTTAATTGAATTTCTTGCAGCTCTTATTTTTTCTTTAAACATCCTTCATTAGGATTTTTTTTTTCTCTTATACTTACATTGGTATAGTTAATGATTCCTTTGTGTGATGTTTACTGCTCTTTTCCTCTGACTAAGACAGATGAGTTTAGGCTTTTTTCCTCCCGAATATTCGATTAATGCTATACAGTGAATGAATATCCTACTACGACTAACGGCTTTCTACTGGAGGTTTTTATTAGAGAATTAGTTGTTTTTTGGTAACAAATAAAAAAATATATTTTTTTAATTAATTTATTTATTTATTTATTTATTTTTTATTTTCTAGTATCTCTTTACGACTTTCATGTCCGATGAACCTGAAACTGTTTCCACTCGATCGACAAACTTGTTCGATCGTTATGGTCAGTTGTAAGTATATTGATATTTTTAATATTTTAATTTAAAGGTCAAGTGCAGTCAAAATTTTAATTTTAATATGTGAAAGACACTACCGAAATATTTTTCGATTTCTAAAAATATTAATCGTTGCAGTTTTTAAAATTATATATCAATTTTTTTAACTGGTAAATGATGATTTATGACATTTTCAAATGATAAAAAGAGTGAATTATGACATTTTTAACATGATTTGTGATATTTTTAACTGGAAAATGATGATTTATGACATTTTCAAATGGAAAAAACGTGAATTATGACATTTTCAAATGGAAAAAACATGAATTGTGACATTTTCAAATGGAAAAACATGAATTATGACGTTTTCGTATGAAAATATGATAACTTATGACAATATTCAGCGTGCAAAACATCATGGGAGTATGACGTTTCCTATCTGGTAATACCCAAGTTTGCCTAAACACAGTTTGCTGAATAGGCCGTTTAGAGGTTATTCTCTTAAACTGACACCAATTGGCCGACAGATTTTTACTTTTTCATTTTTTTTTGCACCAATTTGCCGACAGATGGCATATTCAAACCAGTTACTGTTAGGTTAGCCCACCACGGGCATTAGGACTAATCTCGCTCGCAGCCAAGCGAGCGAGATTAAGATTAAGATAAGATTAAAATTTTGACTGCACTTGACCTTTAATTGAATATTTAATTATTTATTTATTTATTTATTTATTTATTTTTTATAGATGGATACACTACCGAAGACCTTATTTTTAAATGGAAGGAAGATGACCCTGTTCAAGTGGTGAAAAATTTACATCTACCGCGATTTGCTCTCGAAAAATACGACACGGCCTATTGTTCCAGTAAAACGAACACAGGTAAGGAAAAGTTAAATTCATCATTAACTTTTTATTAGTAAGGTTTTATTGGCGAAATATCGATTTTTATTGGAAGTCATGTGTATTTATGGATTTCTATGTTAAAGAATAGGAAATTTATGCCTAAGTTATAAATTGTGCTCAGCGAAGTTTCTATTGTATCGATTTTGTCTGGATATGAAAAGAGTGATTCAAAAATGAATGAGAGTCCAGTTAAAAATTTTAAATTGAATGAGTTTTTTGTTGAGAAATTCAAAGCGGGTTAAAAAAATTAAAAGCAGAATGTTTTCCTGGTTGAAAATGATAGGATTTAATGTTTTACCGATTCCAAATGTCATTATTCAAGGTTTTTCTGGTCGGAAATTAAAATATTTAGAATTGCTCCTTTAAAAATTATTATAATTCATTTTTTTTCGATAGAAAATGTCATAATTTACTTTTTTCTATTTGAAAATGTCATAAATCATCACTTTTCCAGGTGCAAACGTCAAAATTCACGTTTTTCCAGTTGAAAATGTCATAATTCATATTTTGTCCATTTGAAAATGTCATAATTCACGTTTTTTCCATTGGAAAATGTCATAAATCATCATTTTTCCAGGTTTAAACGTCAAAACTCACGTTTTTCCAGTTGAAAATGTCATAATTCATATTTTGTCCATTTGAAAATGTCATAATTCATATTTTGTCCATTTGAAAATGTCATAATTCATATTTTGTCCATTTGAAAATGTCATAAGACATTATTTTATAATTTGAAAATGTCATAAGTTATCATTTTTTTCATACGAAAATGTCATAATTCATATTTTTTCTATTTAAAAATGACATACGTCATCATTTTTCCATTTGAAAATGTCATAATTCACTCTTTTTATCATTTGAAAATGTCATAAATCATCATTTTCCAGTTAAAAAAATCAAACAAGAACACTATATTCCAGCCAATTCATCCCTAAATATGCTCTAACAACCAAATACACAACGAAAAAACCAACCACCTGATTACAATACCAAACATAACACTATAACCGAATTCCATTGACAAACAACACCAACCCTACACCCCACAAAATACCTTCATTAATATCCCACAACACTCACATGCTGCTGCATCGACATAAATCAAAACCAAACTCAAAAACAAAAAAAATTGTAATTACACATCTCCACACAAAAATGAGTCCCATCGGACTCCAGATAACAAAGCGATGCAACATCACAATTTTGATACCCCACCCCCCAAAAAAATATATACATATATAAAATAATTTTTTTAAAAAAATTATTTTCTACTTAGAGTCATAAACCAACTGTTAAAAAAAATTATGACTAAAAAATGGCGGCCCGCAAAAACTGCACACTGGATAATGACTGAAAACACAATTCGGACGCCATCTGGTGGCGAATTTCGAAGTTAATGAAACGATCTATACGATCTATAACAGGAAAATGCAAAAAAAAAAATTTGGGGTTTTAGATGCAAAAACAAAGCATAGAAATGTTCAGCATCAAATGGGCCATTTTTAGAGATGCAGAACATTTAATTTCACCAACTCCTAGTCCCAAAACGAACTTGCTACTTTTTAATAGCTGAAAACACAATTCGGGCGCCATTTGCAATATGACGTCATCCAACACTTGCCTATAAACCAATCACAGATGGGTTGGAACAAGGAACAAGGACCAAGGAACAACAAACAGTGTAGTTAAAAGAAAGTGGGTAAAAAAAAATAAAAAAATTGATGAGAAATGCGATACGGAGTTGTAGAGGTGCCATTCCGGCCAAACGGTGCAAGTAAACACATCCATCAGTTTGGATAATCCTCAAATGGAATCAATTGGAATTCTTTTTTCTATCAGCAGGTGTCAGCGTTTTCTCTTGCCTCACCCTCTTCCCTTTTTCCTTGATCCTATTTCCCGCCGTAACTTCATCATCGGTTCTCTGCTGCCAATTGAATTTGCACCTCCCTTCTCGTTAGAGGCGCCACCAGCCCCTCGTTTGCGCTTCGTTTCCCCAAAGGAGGAAAACGAAGCTAATGTGATCACAAACCTCTTGCTATATACGAATCTCCCCGCTCCCCTCAAACGTCCGCCGACGCTTTTACACGTCACATGTCGAAGCAGAAGGAAAAAAATTGCTCTTTGAAGCATGAATTATTTATATAAAAATTGTTGGGAAGGATGGTTTACTTTAGCGTTTAAAGTGAAAAGAAAATGCGCACGTTTTTGACAGGTGCAATATGGTAAAGATGTTTCTCGAGCTGCATTTCTCTTCATCTGAAAGTTTAATCGATTTTCTAATCATTTTGGAATGTAGGATTTATAGATGGGTCATAGAGGGGATGTCTTTCTTGTAGATATGTCAGTTTGGTTGGTCAAATACTCAAATGTTGACTTGTTGGGAAAAGTAATGGGAAAATGCATGCATCACAAGTGTTAAACTTTTTTTATTCCAAGGTTGGGTAAAATGTCATTGACTGAGAAATGCATTGTATCGAAAGTACAGTATACGCTGTGCGATACGGACATAGGCGGGTTTCAGAAATGTGAGTGGTGCGCAGAGCGTAAAGGCTCATTCACAATGGAAGCAAGCGCGTTCACAATGAGCCAAAATTTTGCATGCAAACTGTACGCGCATCGGTTGCATGTGGTTTCATGCGTAGTTTGCATGCAAAAGCTATACTTTAATAATTTGAAGTATTGCGAGCTTTTTCGTACGTGAAATGTGACGTATGATGCATAGCCAATCAAAACGATTCTCTTATGATTTTTCCCAGCCAATCACAGTCTTCGAATCACTTGTTGAGCCATTTTGCATCATTAGATGTGACGTCATTCTACTTCCTAGTGACTGAGCATGCTTAGTGGACTTAAAATGTGATTAAGTTCAGAACTATGTTCACAATGATGTAAACAACTTTCGTACAAAAAAACAAACGAGTCAATTGTTGCATGCAATAATTGACTCATTGCATGAAAGCTTCACATGCATTGTGAACCAGGCTTTAGGCCCATGGAGGTGGACGTGTACAGAATTTTGTCTGTTTGGACCGCACAGCATACACTAGGCAGGTTCGAAAATTCTACTATACTCCAATTGTGGCATTTGGCCGGGTGCCTAGGCTACCGGCTCTCATAAATCTACCGTAACGTTTGGCCCTTTTTTTCTATCTTATTTTTCCGTACATTGCGTATGGAAGCAAGTACAAGTGCCGTTTTCTCCACGACCGCAAAGAATTTTAGAGATGTCAAGAGCAATGACTACTTTTGGGTCTAAAATGAGGAAAAATTAATATTTCAAGGCCGATTCTTGGTCAATTTTTTAAGATGATCCACCGTCTTGAGACTTTGACAGCGGGAACTCGATGTCATTACAAGCTATTACAAATCACTGTATGAACCATTTACTCGGTTTTTTGGGGGCCATTACATATCACTGTCTCAGTCTTTGGAGCGGCCATTACAACGAGTGTAATCACGTTTACACTTGTTTAAATATCAATTTGTATGTTGTTTAAACGTATTAATTCGAAAATAATTTTCCACTGAACGACTAGTGCAACTAATTGCGTAAACGTCAAGTTGCACGACCGACTTTTCGAGTTAAAATGTTGCATATGCATTTACACTGGAATTTACACATAATTCACAAACATGGCTGCCATAATAAATAAACAAGTTGTATTGAGCACTGGACCAGATGTTTCTTAGCAAGCACATTGTTCTTGCCTGCTTTTCTTTTACAACAACGTCAAATTCCATTGCACATGCATTTGAACAACCAAAATGAGTCGTTGCCGTTTAACTCGATTGAACGACATTTACACGAATTAATTTGTGTAAACAACCTACCGATTGAAATTTAAACGAGTATAAACGTGGTTACACTCGTTTAAATGACTTTTCGAACCCGCCTAGTGTAGGACATAGGTAAAGTCAACTGTAATTTGAAAATGGAGCACTCCTTCGCTCCATGTTTTGTCGTGAGCCATATTGTGGTATCTTATTTTAATCCTCTAATTGATCTGAGTCGAAAAATCATTGTTTCGTAGCAAAAAAATGTGCGCAACAATACGAAAACCCAAATGTAAATATTTTTTAAAATATTTTACAAGCGTTTTCGTTTGTTAACAATGGCATGCACAGTTTTGGACTACAAGGCAATGATTTTTTGACTCAGCTCAACTACAGGATTAAAATAAGATGTTACAATGTATACTTTCGGTGTTCGATCATTTGTACGAAAGTATGTTTGTCCGAAAGCCAAAATAAATGTATGGTTTCGTTTGTCCGACGATTTTCGGACAAATGTACTTTTGTACAAATGGCGTCGGACAACGTCGGACAAACGTTCCGTCGGACAAACGGCGTCCGATACACATAATATACGTAATCATTAATAGCATTGTGTTTAAGAGTTGTTAATTTTGTTGACTTACCAGTAGATAACTAGTTATTTCGTGAAATAAAAACAAAAGCAAACTTGGAATCAAAAGCTTGAGACATGTCACATGTGCAGTGATCTTCTAATATATACTGTATATATTTCAAGCATTATGACATTTGGAGGTTTCCACAACAATTTTACAGTACTAGATAGGAAGGCAGCTTTTCACGTTATCTTAATAATTACCACTTTCATAGTAACGCCAATAAAATTTACATTTCATGCCAATCCATAATTTTAAATAAAATCCTACATCCCAAAAATCTGTTGCCACCTTTAGTTAACAATCTTTTTGCAATCATGCGCACAAACAAAAGAAAGAAAAAAAATTCGGACAAATGACCATTTGCTTGGCAAATCATGCGCCGTTTGTCCGAAGACCGTTTGTCCGATTGGTCGATTGTCCGAAAATTTTCGGACAAACGACCATTCGGACAAATGGCGTCGGACAAACGGCGATCGGACAAACGTACCACCATCATACTTTCAGTACAATGCATCGGTCATTAACCAATGGGAGTTTCGAATTGTTAAATAGAGTTTAGCTGGGTTACTCGCTGTTTCCTGTGGAAACTGTTGGTTGGTCTTGTCTGTGAAAAGATGTTTTTTTTTATGGCTGTCGGTCCTTTGAGCGCAATCCATGTGTCAAAGTATTAAACTGCAGGATTTGTGATGTCACAAATACATCAGCGCCATCTGCGTGCCGAATTAGCAAACTTCGGATGGCCAAAAAGGAATTGTTGTGGAAACTCTTCCAAAACCTGCCAAAATCTATTCTGCATCATAACGGAACTGTGTCCCTGTGGTTGCCTTATTGTTGCACACTTTTTTGGGCTGCAAAACAATAATGATTTTTCAACTCAGCTCGATGAGAGGATTAAAATGAGATGCCATAATATATACTTTCGATACAATGCACTTCTCTTCTAATGACTTTTTATCCAACTTTGGGGTGTTGGATACCATTATTAACCCATTGTTGAACAGACCAATCTCAGTTGTGCTATTGGATAAACATTTATTTATTTAACTTTGTATTCGTACAATTGAATCGATTTTATTTAGGCAGACATTTAAGTGTTTCATCCAAGTTACTACTGATCTCTAAACACTGTAGACCTTTGCAACATTCTTTCTCTGCACTGCACTGGACATTATATTGTACACATTTATCGCTGACGACTCTTAATACCAAAAAAAAAAAAAAAAAATATTAAAAAAGATAATAATTGAATTACATAATGGTTTTTACATGTCAAAATCAAATGTTTTGTACTTACAATTCAGTTGCAGCGAAAATAATGAAGAAAACCAGCAGACGGAGAAGACTTGTTTGCATTTTTACGAATACGACAAATTCTCTACAGTATGCTTTTTAAAAGAAACACTAGTTAATGCTTGTGCACAATTGATGCTTAATTATTTATTACTTTATATAAGTGCGTATTAAAAATATAATGCGGTTATTAAAAAAATTTAAAAAAATTCTTAATTATTCAGGATTATTGTTTCTATGTCGATCCAACCAACAAAAAAAAAAAACAGAAAAAAAGTAGTTTGTTAACCCTCGGATAGGCAAGGTTTAAAAATAACATTAATGGATAACCCATAGACACGATCATGTTCGTATTTCAAGTCAAGTAGTTAAAGCGCTGTTGGATTTGGTTGAAAAAACTGCCGCTGTTGGCGCTAGTTTTTTCCAAAAACGGCCACTGCACATCTGCACGGATTTTTATCTTTACTTGGCTTTCCTGCTTCACAATATTTTTTCGATGTGATCGTCTGCTAGTAACCCTAAACAGAAGCGCTTTAGCCAATATGCAGTGAAGTCGGCTTTTTTTTCTGCTGGAGTTTTAAGGGGCTAAAATTTGCCGATCAATTATTTCAATAAATATCAAAGCAAATACTTCAAATTTTTTTTTTATATAAAGTTTATTAGTATTTGAACAAAGTCAGACAATTTCAGCTTTATAAGATAAGCCAAAAAAAATTTTCCTATTTAAGAAAAGAGCTGAACACAATCGTGTCATAGGTTGCCCATCCAAGGGTCTTAAAAGTGTAACTAATTTGTAATTAATTCTTCTGGTAGTAGTAGGGTTCTTGAAACTAAAAGGGTTTGGCTGTTTGTTATTTTATCTATTGTTAAATTAGTAGTGTTCGTTAAAACGAGTTTCGCATAAAGTTATATATAGTTTTATATACCGCTATAAAAAAGTATTTGACCTTCAATATTTTTTTAGAATATTTTTTTTTAACGGCAGCCATTTATAGTGTGGCCGCGTAACTCTATAGTCCATATCGGATTGGCTGGGATTTTTTCATGCAACAATGTATTCCAAAATGGGGTCACATAGTATCTTCTCATCAGCAAACAACATCAAAATCCGCGAATTAAAAATTCCAGCCAATCCGATATGGACTACTAGTTACGCGGACTGATTATAGAACAAAATCAAATGTGTTATATTAATAAGTCATACATCGCACATCATTGCATATTTTTATTTAATTTTGTATTCGTACAGTTAAAGAGATTTTAATTTAAAATACAATACATGTTCCACCCGCCTTCTCCTTTCCGCTTTTTTTATTACACACAAGTCTATCGTCACCTGAACGGTGGCAACAATGTTTCCCTTTGCTGCACGGTTCGTCTTTTTTCACACAATCCGGGCCATCCTGCTTACTTAATACCAAAAAAGAAAATAAAAAATTAATAATTGTTTTTTTGCAATTTTTTTGTGTTAAAATTTTTTTTATGTTTTTCGCAATTTTTTATTTTTTATTTTCTGTTTCAGAAAATAA
>JH431898.1:2236-29867 GCA_000239455.1 Strigamia maritima | reverse complement strand
AAAGTCTCGTCATTTGTGGGATTTGTCATAAAAGTCTCGTCATTTTTGGGATTTGTCATAAAAGTCTCGTCATTTTTGGGATTTCTCATAAAGTCTCGTCATTTTTGGGATTTGTCATAAAGTCTCGTCATTTTTGGGATTTCGTCATAAAAGTCTCGTCATTTTTGGGATTTGTCATAAAAGTCTCGTCATTTTTGGGATTTCTCATAAAAGTCTCGTCATTTTTGGGATTTCAAAAAGTCTCGTTATTTTTGGGATTTCTCATAAAAATCTCGTTTTTTATGTGATTTCTTCTAAAAGTCTCGTTATTTGTGGGATTTCTCATAAGTCTCGTCATTTGTGGGATTTCTCATAAAAGTCTCGTCATTTTTGGGCTTTCTCATAAAAGTCTCGTCATTTTTGGGATTTCTCATAAAGTCTCGTTATTTTTGGGATTTCTCATAAAAGTCTCGTCATTTTTGGGATTTCTCATAAAAGTCTCGTCATTTTGGGGGATTTCTCATAAAGTCTCATAAATGTCTCGTCATATTTCGTCAAATTTTGTGATTTCTCGTATTAGTCTCGACATTTCTTGTTAAATTTTGTCATTTCTCCAATCAGTCTCGTCTTTCTTGTGAAATTTTGTTATTTCTCTTAATTTTTCATCAAATTTTGTGTTTATTTCTCATAAACCTTTTCATTTCTCGTTAAATTTCGCGATTCCACTTCTAAATCTTATCATTTCTTGTTAAATTTTACAATTTCTCTTAATGTTTCATTAAATTTTATTATTTCTGCTAATTGTACATTGATTTCTGTGATCTTTTTCTTAAATTCACATATCTTCTCTTGATATTTTGTACTTACACGTCAAATCTCGTCATTTCTCACACACAACACATCTTCCTCTGCTTTTTAACAATTCATTAAACCTTTCAGTACCGAGTACGTCATTTATGGATGCACCTTGTAATACTAATGCTCAAACTACACCAAGGAGTTTTGATTGTATTAATACAATGGGTGCATTCGCAAAATAAGAAAAACTAGAAAAAGCTTTATTTTTCCAAAATAAAACGATTTTAGTAGTTTTTTCTTTTAATTCGAAGCTAAACACACAACTAAACACGTGTTTGGTGCTGAAAGGTTTAACAACAATATCAGCTCGAACGAAATCAAAACAAAATTCTCTTTATTCGAATCATACAAATAATCCCCATTAATTTCCAATTGCAGCGCTCTACTCGAAACCACGGACGACGTTCCAGTCGACATAGACACATTCGACGACTCGGAAGGTCACACTTTTCAAGAAGGCCTTTCCCGCTTCTGGGACCGCGACAACTCAAACAACACCTCGCCGGCCGATTCCACCTCAACAAACAACAGTTCATCATCCGTTCGCAAAAGAGAGAAACCGGTGACCAAAAGATCGACAAATACCAAAAAATCGACCAAAAACAAGACATCGAACAATCCGTGCTTGTCCACCAACTCGGGTCACAGTTCAACGGCCAGCTACGGCTCCTTCGAACCCATTTAATTAATTATTCATATTTTTTATTTTTTTAGTTAGGAATTCGTGTATTGTAATGAATTAAGAAACGCTTCAAGTCGTGACTGCGGGAATGTAGAACTGGAACGTCACTTGGTCGTGTAAAATAAATATCTGAAGCATTTTGTCGTTCAGTATGTCTGTAAGAAATGATAAATTTTTGTTTAGTTTGATGTTTTTGTGACGTTTTGGGGGATTTTTCGATCACTTACTGCATACGACGCGATTTGGATTGATTTGGTAACCGTTTAAGATGTGAGCGAAGTGTTTGATGTCGGCGCGGACTTGGGGGTTGTTGTTGTTGTTGTTTTCGTTGGCTAGTTCTTCGTTTAGGACTTGGAGGTCGGCGAAGTGGGTTGTTACGGAGACCATGTCTGATTCGACGCCTAGTTTGAAGTTGCCATCGCGGTTTGCTGATACAATCTGGAAGTAAGAATTGATTTTTATGGTTTTTTTGGTTTTTTGGATATTTTAAATGGGTTTTTGAGTTTTGAATTGACTTTTTTTGGACCTAAAAGTCATTTCTATACCTTCAAATGCAGTTATGCAAATATCATTTATGCTCGAGAAAACTTTTTTTTGTTTTAAAATAATTAATTAATTGTTTTTTTTTATGTAAACATAATTATAATTTTGTGTCTACTGTAAATCAATTATTTAGCCCAAAAACAGCGTTTTAGGATTTAGAAAGTCAGTTTGAACCCACAAAGCCGAATTTTGTGTCCAATATCAATATTTTGACTTGAGAAAATGCATTTTTTGTGTAAAATACCTAGAAAATTACATCTTTGTCTAAAATCCCTAGACAAATGCAATTTTTGTCTAAAATACCGCATTTTTCTAAGTAAAACCAAATTTTAGCTTGAAAATATCTGGACATTCATTAAGAAAATCAACAATTTTACATCTAAAAAAGCATTTTCCAACTTAAATATAATATTTTAAAAATATATTTTTTTCAAGTTCGAAATGTAAATTCCAACTACCAAATACGAGCTTATATTTCTCATCCTATCCACAACATTTTTCAACGACTTCAACGGCGGCATCGCGATGCTAACATCGAACGATATCATTTCAGGTTCCTCAAATTCCTCCCACAGCCGCCTCGGAATGACCGTCACAGGTATATCATGAGTGACCAATCGACCAGTCAACATAACAGAAGGCTAATAAACATATCAAAGTATGAATTTATCATTTTATAATTAAATTTTTCGTCATTACGAGTTCGATCTCGAAGGTGAGACACGGACACTGTTTCTTCGTCAATTTCAACTTGAGCCATTTCGCCGTCTGTGCCGACTTGAGGGCTTTAAATACGTTTTCCGGATTCAATTCCAGGTATATTTCATTAAATTCTTCCGTCAACCCTTCCATGTTGTACTCATCGAAGAAATTCGACGGATCCAGATCGGTCCACACGCTGCTCGCGCCGTTTTTCACGATCAAGTGCATTTTGTCCGCGTTCAAGCGCAGGATTGCCGTTTTGTTCATTTTGTGAATTACTCCGATTATTTCTAGAATTAAAATTAAATATTGGTGAGTGTGTGAAAATGGTTTATGATGGGTTTAATTACTCGTTAAGGTGTGGATGTGCGCGATTTCAGTCGTCCGTGCTCGAAACTTCATTTTCGCGCTGTTTTAAGTTGTCACCAGGTAGCATGCCAGGTAGTAATAATCACGAGAATAATCATGTTAAATTGCGGCGAGTACACTTGCCATCTATGAAGAAAAATTCGAAACTAATTAATTACTTGTAATGTTCGTTTTGAACGTCTGATGGCAGCAGTGAGCAGGAAGTATGAGCGCGAGTATGTGAAAGACTACCTGCCTGGATTCACGTAAAAACATGACTAAAATATTTTTAAAAAAATCGATATTTAATGAATTTATCATTTCAGGACTCCACGGGAACGTAAAAACACCGACGAATACAAAAAAGCAGAAGCTAAAGCAACCAAAATAGCTTCTGAAATTGAAAATAGCCCAAATTATCTAGCTCGCATTGCGGTAGAAAACGGAGACGAAGAGGAGAAATTTAATGCAGTTGTTAGGCCCGATAATATGGGAAAGTGAGTGATTTAAAAAAACGATGAATTCAATGGAGAATCAATTAGAAAATAGACACATTGTTTTTCTTCTTCCAGTACAACTACGTATCATAGATATGTTTCTCCAGCCAAAAGGAAAAGTGCACGAAAGAAGATAATTAGGCCCAGGATGGGGCGAAGCAAACTCGGCGAGAGATTCGGACAAATTACTCGCAACAATTAGCTTTATTTTATCGCTATGTGGAGGAAAAGCACGCTATCATATTGGATTTGAAATTGCGACGGGCGAATCCACAGTTTACAAAAACGGTGATGACAACTCGCCGTGTTTGCTCGTTATTTATTCATTTATTGTTACGTTTGTTTGCGAGCACGAAAAGAAAATGACACGCATTTAAATAATGTAGGTTTCGATTACAGCCGACAGATGGACTGAACAGGAAGTAGTGCTGCCATATCGCTCATGCTTATACTAGTTCGAGCAATTTGTATTTTTGGTGAGTTTTCCTCTTACTTACTTCTTTCTCTTTAATTTTAGTTGGCAATTATTTAATTTTATTTCGAATATTTAATTTTAGTTCGGATATTTCAATATAAATCGATTTTTGATGCATTTTTCCATCAATTAATCGATTTTTTAATGCATTAATTGATGGGAATATGAAAATTCATTAAAATCGACTAATTAATACAAAAATTAATTTTAAAATCCAAAAATGTGTTGTTTTCTTGGGTCATTTTCTCTCGGCGTGATGCCAGAGTTTCGTTTCTCCATGTTATCCCCAGACGATTCCGTGCTCGATGAGGATACCACGTTTGCTTTTATTGCTCCTCGTCACTGACGTAACTGTTTTTTTTTTGTCCGGAAATTGCGAGCAAAAATTCCTCATTACGTGTTCACACACGTTTCCAAGGAGGTTTCCAACAAGGAGGTTGAAACTACCTTGTTTCAACTTTGCTCGAACTTTTAACTGTAATTTACGCTTCGTGTTTTTCACATTCAGGCACAATGAAAACAACATGGCGTAACGGTTCAAGACGGATTTTACTCGTAATCGACCTTTTATTTGTTTCGTTAATTAAATTTACTTTAGTTTAGTATTTCTCTCGCTGCTGTTGTATATATATATTCTCATTGTAATTGAAGTTGTGGCAGCAAACGTTTTCTCGTATCGCTTGCTCATTAAAATATTCATTTATTTTCAGGCACGCAGGCGCAGGCTCAGGCGAGAATTTTCGAACCAAGCATGGAGAATGAGCCAAACTACTGCCATTTTTCATAGCCAAACGTTTTAATTAGGCCTATGGTCTATGGAAGAAGGAATCTGCTGCTTCGTTCCGTTTTACCGTGAGGTAAATTTTCTTTAATTTTATCTATTATCTATTTATTATTTTATAGTTTCATTCGTAACATTTTTCTCGATTTAATTAGCTTTAGTTATTGTTATTTAGTTTATTATTCGAAACGGCTCGTTCTTTAATTTTATTTAGTCATCATTTAGGCCTATAAATTATCTCGTTCTCTGATTAGTTTTGAGCCGCTGAATAATTTAGTATATTTGTATTCATGTAAGTTTTTTCATTTATTTAGAAACTATCACCGATTGTATAACACCACAAGCCACGACATAATAACCGCCGACAACAAACAACTTCGCCAGTGACGACGACAACTAACTTTTAACGATTCTTCATATTGTATAAAAAATTCAAAAAATTTAAAAAATATTTTATTGTAAATATTCATATTTTCATCGCTATTATATGTATTTGGAAGTGTTATTGTTATGTTTTTTTGATTTTATTCTAAAAAAGAAGGTTTGTTAAGTTTTTATTTTTTTTACAGTAAGTATGTCTTATTTCTTTCTTTATCTTTGCATCCTTTTGACCAAGCTATCCATTTCCTTAGCATATTTTTGTCCTAATCTCATCCGTCCCTTCCATTTGCATCCCTTCGCTACTATTTGAAGTCATTCTTCTCATATCCATTCCCTCATCGCGTGCCACGTCTTCTCGCATGTGGAGGTTGACAAGGCACGTGTTAGACATTGGTCTTTATTGTGCGATTGGGGTGCATTTCCCATCTCATCATTTCCAAGTTCCATTTCCCATCTCTTTTTTCCTCATTCAATTCTTTGCCATGTCCCTTCTCGTTTTTTTCCCCTTTCCCTTTCCGCCTTACTTTCTCTTTGCCTTTTCCCTTCTCTCTTCTCCTATCCTTACAATTCCTCCTTCACTTCTCCCCTCCTTCTTACATTGCCTTCTCTTCCTCCCTCATCTCCTTCTTACATTCTTTTCTCTTCCTCCTTACATTCCCTTCTCTTTCTCCCTCCTTATATTGCCTTCTCTTCCTCCTCATCCCCTCCTTGCATTCTCTTCTCCTCCTTACATTTCCTTTCCTGCTTCTCCCTCCCTCCATTTCCTTTCCTTACATTCTTTTCTCTTCCTCCTTACATTTCCATCTCCATCCCTCCTTACATTCCCATCTTCCTTCCTCCTTCTCTCTTCTCCCTCCCTCCCTCCTTACATTCTTTTCTTCTTCCTTCTTGTATACTTTTGAAAGGGTCAATATTTCCTCCTTATATATAATTTGCACCAAGTCTTTTTTAGGTTTTTGAACATGAAAACAATATATTCAATAAATTGGGTTTATAAATTTTATTAGTCTTTATTATAAAAATAAAAAAAGGACTTAAAAAGATGGTGAAATGAGGAGTTGGGTAAAGAAAATGGTGGAATCAGGAGTTGAGTAAAGGAAGTGGTGGAATGAGGAGTTGAGTAAAGGAAGTGGTGGATTGAGAAGTTGAGTAAAGGAAGTGGTGGAATGAGGAGTTGGGTAAAGGAAGTGGTGGATTGGGGAGTTGAGTAAAGGAAGTGGTGGAATGAGGAGTTGGGTAAAGAAAATGGTGGAATGAGGAGTTGAGTAAAGGAAATGGTGGATGAGGAGTTGGATAAAGGAAGTGGTGAAATGAGGAGTTGGGTAAAGGAGGTGGTGGAATGGGGAGTTGGGTAAAGGAAGTGGTGAAATGAGGAGTTGAGTAAAGGAAATGGTGGAATGGAGAGTTGGGTAAAGGAAGTGGTGGAATGAGAAGTTGGGTATAAAGAAAATGGTGGATGAGGAGTTGGATAAAGGAAATAAAGGAATGAGGAGATGGGTTAAAGAATTGGAGGAATAAGGTGTTGGCTAACGAAAATAAAAAAGCAGATAACAGGAATGAATGGGAACCGAAACATGAAGGAAGACATGAAATAACATAGGGATGAGTAGAAAACAAAACGTTAAGAAAGAAGGTTGGAAAACAAACATGAAAATGGGATAGGATGGGAAATGGAAGGAAAATGAAAACATTTTTTCTTTTCAAAATTGAAGTCAAAATATTTACAAGTGTCAAAATAATGAAATATAATAAAATATTTAAAAGTACCTATTACAACATTTAAAAATTATATAGGTAATGTGATGTGCGAAGTATAATGTAGGTCAAGCCGCCGTCCGTGAAGAAGCGTCCGTAAAGCGCCGCGTTCAAATCTAAATAAGTAATAAATAGAATTAGCTGAATAAAATAAAACAATAAATAAATAAATGAAAATTGAAATTGCTCAAAATTAACACCAAAACATGGCGTCGAATTAATAGCCTAACACAAGACGTCGAATAATTAGCGAAAGTTGACGTTTATTTATTAAATTAACATCAAAATAAGGCTTTGGTGTGTTAAATAACACTAAATATGGCCTCGGTGTGTTAAATAACACTAAATATGGCCTCGGAGTGTTAAATAACACTAACTATGGCTTCGAAGTGATAAATAACACTAACAAGAAGTGAAACTTGATTCTACCTTTGGTACATATCTTTAAAAAAAGTTATGAGCAAAAAAAGTGATTTTGATCAAAATTTTGCCCTATTTTTGCTTTTTTAAAAAAAACTATCCTAGAGAAGGTTGTTTATTCAAGCTCAAAATGTTGATTGCATCAATACCTTCAAGTGAAACTTGATTCTACCCTCGGTATATATCTTCAAAAAAAAGTTATGAGCAAAAAAAGTGATTTTGATCAAAATTTTGCCCTATTTTTGCTTTTTAAAAAAAACTATCCTAGAGAAGGTTGTTTATTCAAGCTCAAAATGTTGATTGCATCAATACCTTCAAGTGAAACTTGATTCTACCCTTGGTACATATCTTCAAAAAAAAGTTATGAGCAAAAAACTGATTTTTGATCAAAAATTTGCCCATTTTTGCTTTTCACTCAAGAACTACACAAGAGAAAGTTTTTTATTAACATAAAAATGTTGATTGCATCAACAACTAAAAGTGAAACTTGATTCTCCCATAGCATATCAAAGTTAAAATTTAATTGCCCTTTGCTTTTCAACAACTAAACCTTAAAAAAAGTGGGGGATGGGGAGTTAGCTCGGCAGTGGGGATGGAGCAGTGCGAGTGGGTCGGAGTTGTTGGAGCTTGTGGATGGACGGGTGAACATTTTAAATTTACTATCGTTTTTCCTCGTTCTAAAAATTTGTTGCAAAACTTTTTAAATTTCATTTATTTCTTATAGCGTTGCAGTTTCCACCGGATGCGTGGATGCGATTCGTGCATAATTGCAACATCACTCGGCTCGTTATTCATCCTGACGGCCCCGTCGAATTAAAAGCAATGGGCAATGCCGAATATCTGTCGCCACAGCACCACTGGTCACCAATTGTTGAATTACCCAAATACTTTTGTGTACAAAATATCGAAGTAATAAAGAGTAAAAATACCTTCGATTTACCGAACCACAACATCATACTGCACGAGCTTTTATTTGTTACACAAATCAGTAATAATCAATAATCGGTACGGTACCTCGATCCGATACCGCACAAGCTCGATGATTCCCGTCTTCACTTCTCCACGCGCGTAGATGTCATCTGTAGAAAAATAATTACATGCCGAACATAATTGCTCAATTGCCACCGATTTTGCTTACTTTTAATGCGACCAAATAAATTTGTTTTAAAATCCGTGCTTTTCATCGCTAGCGCCATCTTTAGTAGTTCCCTCGTTTTCATTATAGATGGCGCACTAGATTCAGCTAATACTATACCTCTTTATATTGCATTCTAAGCGCGGGCCAAATTTGAGTCTTTTTTCACGAGAAAATAAAATTCAAACATTATACAGCAAATGTTATTTTCATTTACAGAACGCTTTCAATTTACTTTTTAACGTATACAACGCTAAAATTTACCAATGTTTGTCAAATCTTTCAAAAAATTCAAATTGTAACTTACCATTGCAACAAATCCTCCGCAAGAATGGCGAAACTCCCTATTTAAAACAAAACACAATTTAAACACTTAAATCCGATCAAATTACCCATCAAAATCCGAGTTCGAGTAGAAACTCGATTCATCCACGATGTCCCATCTCCCCCTGGACGTCCCGCAACCCCACAAAAGTGCACGGCTCCCCGGAATCTGAACGAACTGAAGAGCGATATCGGGTACCCCGTCTTCAACTGGAATCAGTCCCTATAAAAAAGCCGCTTAGCTCTAAACTGCGGCTCCCTAGAGATGAGAACGAACTGAAGAGCGATCCGCAAGGGGGCTTCAACTAGAATGCACCCCCAGGTCACGGAGAAAATGCAAGAAATCCAACGATAACGACTGATTAGCCCCTGATCGAGTAAGAACATGAATCCTCCTGAGCTAAGCCATTTCTCGATACGTGACCGAGAGCGATCCTTCTCCTTCTATTTCTTACATTTGACGGACTTAACTTCAGATCCCTGATATTAAATGAGGCTGTCGACAAGAATTTGTTGAATGTGGATACTGTTGAAAAAAGAAAAAAAATTTAGTAAACACAAATTTAAGAAATAAAAAATAAAACATTTGACAAAAATTGTGCTTAAAAATCTCCCAAATATTAGAAGTAAATTAAAAGTGTTTGATGTTGATCTATGTAGCTTCGTCGTAGAAAATAGTTCGCGATTCGATTCGATTTGATTCGAAGATGCGACCACGCGGGTGTGGGTGATGCTGATAAAATAATTTGCCGATTCAAAAATGACGCCGTGATGACAACTTTTACCGTGATGTCCAAAAAAACAAAATAATACTAAAGAAAACAAAGTTATGGGTATGAATTTAGAAAATATACGATGCCAGATACGTTTTTAACAATGCACAGAAGCCATTTTCAAAGTATTTTTGAGGATGAAAGAAGATTAAATTGCTTTTACATAACCATCGTTATGGTTGCCGTCCTTGACCTCGCATCAACCGTCTTCCCATAATTCAACGGAATATATCGTTCTGACTTCCGGTCATATTTGCTTTTTTCGGATTTCTCATCATAGATGGCATCAGCAGTGATATACGCTCACCGAAGAAAAATATTTGTAAAAAATTACATTTTTCACCGATTGTTTGTGGTTTTAATGTAAATAAAAAACGTAATTAACAAAATAAAGTGTTCCGGGCATATAACAGGGATTGGAGTTACTGGGATAAAGAATTCATTAATTAAAGCGCCACATGAGTATACTTCCGGTCATATTAATCCAATCATTTTATTTGATTTTAGTGATGATTTTTAAACAATTCCGAAAAAGGTATTTGTTTATTTTGAATGTTTTAGTGATTTTTATTTGGTTTTAGTGTTTTATTTGATTTATTTCTCAAATTCTTTTTTTTAAGTCAAATTTAATTTTTTGTTCACACATTTTTTTTACAGCAAATTGCAAAATGTGCACGAAAGACACAATTATTTGTAATTTGCGATGATTAAATTCGGATTTTTACCGCCAGGCGAAAGTGGCGCTTATTCTCAAGCGCAACCAAGCAGACGACAGAGCCCGTGGATCACTCGACGACGCACGAGCTCGCGCTGCGGCTTCCCGATTATTTCCTTTTTAAACGTAAAAAATCCTTCTGAAACTTGAATATTTTATTACTTACAAACAGTATTTGTATTTTGAAGTATTTTAATTGCAATTTTGATGGGAAATTTTGATAAATTTCGAAAAATTTCGCATTTTAACGCATAAAAAATTGACCCAAAGCACAAACAAATTATTATCAAGACTCGTTATAGCTTTGAATTGGTCTAAAAAATCGTAAAAAAAAAACGGAAAGTTAGTCAAATAATGTCGGGAGGGAATGAAATCTACCGTGACGTCATAAATTATCCAGTTTTAAAAAGAAATTTTTAGTTCATTAGTAAAAAAAAAAAAATGGATAGAAACATCATTTCGTTTTTAGCCGTTGCGATATAAATTGATGTTTTATGTATTTTAATTTTATTACTTTACTTATAGGTAATTTTCGAATTTTCGGCGGAAACGAGAAAACCATCGAGAGACGGTTTCATTTCGGGTTTTCTTGAAACCCGTGAGTAATAAAATTCAATTTTTTTTTCACTAAAAACAAAAAAAATATATTTATCCTTATTTTTTGTTGTATTTAGTGATCGCGACCCGATGAGACCAATTTACTCGTAATCGGACGAAAGTGTGATCACCGAGAACGGTGGTTGTCATTTGTCAAGGTTTGGTTGTCTCGCGTTAACCTAGCCCGAGCCTATTCAAAATCTCAAGAAATTTTCTTTAATAAATATAAACAAATTGTATTTTCGTTTAGAAATCAAAAAGAAATCTTACTTACTATTAATTTTTGCGTGATTTTTATAAAAAATATCGTCTTTTGTGATCCGTTATCCTATTTATCGTTGGCCCATTCCGTTACAAGATAAAACAAAACAAAAATTGAATTGATGATTTTAAAAATTGAAGTTTTGTTTTTTAGGGCGTTGTGATCGGATTGGGGCAGAAATGTTTGCGATTTTCAAATTAAAGGACTCGATTGAGCGTGGAATCAGAGACAACATGAAGAAAAATTTGGCATCTCACGTTTTACTACGAGCTGCCAACGTTATGATAAAAGGTGAGCTGCTGCTCAACTTCAGAAAATAAATGGCTCGAGTATACAGGAATAAAAATACATTTTTCATAAAAAGACGATTTTTTTTGGAGTAATGCGATTTGGTGATAGAAAAAAAGCATTAAAAATCCGATTTATTTACGGAACGTTTTCGGGCATGTTTTGCAATAGTGGCGCCATCTACTGTTGCGCGTAGAACGATAGATGGCGCCACCATATAAGAAAACAAAAAATTTTATGGAAAATGAATGAATGAAGAAATACTGGAAAAATAAATTGAAAAATCACTAAATTGATGAAAAAATGCATTTTAAATCGCTAAGCTGATAGAGAATGCATTAAAAATTTATATTTCAAAGGAAAAATGCAATAAAAATTCATATTTTGACAGAAAATATTAATCATCTAAGGTAAAAATTCATATTTCAAAGGAATAAAAATCAATTATTACTGCAAAATCCATTAAATATCAATTTATTTTTGCAAAATGCATGAATAAGGAACAATTGAAAACAATTATAGTATTACCTAAACTGACAGTAATTCTACAGAAAATAATTTAAATTTTTGTCCATTTTCAGCACCAAATTATTTTTTCCAACCTGCCAGCGAGAAAATAGAGAAAAACAAACAATTAGACTAGGTTCACACTTCGACCTCAATTACCTCTTTCCCGTTAACGCAAAGTGCGAACACCGAGTGGTGAGTGGGTTATGCGAGTAAATTGATGGTAGTTTCACCGACTAGAAGCCGGCCTCGATACAGCGCAGCGATCGGAGAGCACCGAGTGGTTGCGTGGATTCACCGTATCGGATGATTAAGGTGAAGCACCGGGTGGTGAACGGCTATTCTACGACCTGCGGACTGCGAGATTAGTCATGCCTAGTGCCTGAGTGTCTCTACCGAGTGCATGGGTAAATGGGAGAGGGTGAATGCGAATGAATGAATGAATGAATGATGCGCCAGTGGGCCACCGAGTGGGGGCGATCACTGAATGTTGGCCATCCAGGGCTGGGTAAAACCAGTTGCGCGATGTAACCTCCTAAAGGTGTAGCTCCGTGTGGATGGTGCCCACTAGCGGCGTGAAAGACGAATGATGCGTAAATGTTTTTGTTTTACGTGGTGGAGGCACCGAGTAGTGGGAGCGATCGCTGAATGTTGGCCATCCAGGGCTGGGTAAAACCAGCTGCGCGATGTAACCTCCTAAAGGTGTAGCTCCGTGTGGATGGTGACCACTATGTAATGTGAATGTCCAATTATGTGTTTGTGAATGTTGTATGAATGTGAATGAGTGGACACGAAGTGGGAACACGGAGGTTGACGCGCGGTGGGAATTCGAGGTGTGAATACAAAAGTGTTCGTGAAGTGTGAACCTAGCCGAAGAAAACCGTTTGATAACTGAGGTTGAGATGAGGCGAATATAACGACAAAATAAATGCGGATTCCCGCACCCGAACCCGGAACAAAACTGAAAAAAGAAAAAGAGAAGAAAAAAAAAAAAAAAATTGGCATTGAACAAATCGGTTTGGCCAAGAAGAAAAACTAAACCGAGTAAACATGCGTAAAAAGTCAATTTGATAAAGAAGATTATTAATTTTGTTTATTTCAGGTATGGAATCGTTCTTCTCGGTCGGCGCATCCGCTAATAACCAATGATGCTTCACATTTCTAATTTATTGTTTTTGAAATAATATTTCATTAGTATCTTCGTTTATGTTAAATAAAAACGGTTTTTTTGTGTGTTTCTTCATTTAACGAACAAATACGGCAACACCTCGGACAGCAAGGAGCAACGTCTTACCGCGTTTGTTGCTTCAACTGCAGTTGCGAATGGACAGCCTAATGAAAGCATCAAATCACAAGTATACGGGTAAGAATCGTATAATAGTTTTACTCATCGATGATATCCAGCGCGACAGTTGTGAATACGCAGCAGTGGAATTCTAAATAAGAATATAAAATCATATCAAGTACACGGTACACAGGTAAGATTGTAAGAATAGTTTTACATGATGATATCCAGCAACCTAAAAGATAGCGGACTATAATTGTTTCGTTAGAAAGGGATTTGTATGATTTGGCATACTTGTTGCAACCAGTGATCGATAAGTTTACGAAAGAAACGAGTTTAACATAGCGCCAATAAGATAGCGGTGCCGAACGTTGTAACTAGGTATATAAACTAAAGGCGCTTTGAGGAAACCCCCAAATGGCGCCGAATACTGATACTCAAGACCTATACCCTTACACAAAAGGTAACTTAAATCATTACACACACATTGAGATCAGGGCGTCATTTCATCCAATATGTTCGCCATCTCTTAAAATGGGCGAAATGATTTTTAATTTATTTTTTAAAGTTTCCAGAGCAATTTAAAAAAAACAATTTTGTATCCTAACAGTTCATTTGCGCTTGTTAATGGAACATTCTTGGCAACTGCTGGCATGGCGCTGCTTCTGACGCTGCAGTTGGTATTCCTCATGTTAAATGCATAGGATTTACGTCACAACTAGTAACAATCGCGCAAATTCTCGATTTGGTCTCGCATTTTTTCATATTGTCGTATGCTCGTTTTCACAACTTCAACATTGGCAAATGTCAAGTGAAGTTGCCAACGGGAAAAAAAATGTCCAAGTAAAGTCGCTACAGTTTGTGCGTTGAATGTAAATTTGTTCTGTTTGGATCTTTACGCAGAAATAATTAATACAGTTTAGCATTACATGTCATGACAGTTTATTAGATTTAACAGTCATACAGTTGAAATTGCTTCATATTATCCAGCAGACGTAAACTTACATCTGTATCCTGCGCACTTGTAGTTGTCACAACAACACGACGATTGTGGATAATTACAAAGATTTTTCTCTTTTCCGCACTCGGCAGGATTTACATTGAGAAAACTTGAAAAATAAAAATTTTCTGCAGTGATGATTTGCTTTGAAAAAGCCAGCATATTATATACTTTTGAGAAAACACTTTGAAACAAGTGAGGCTGAATAAGCTCACTAGTGGATTCAGTTAAGTGCCTTTAAAATTTAACGATAATTAATAAATGAAATTAATTATACAGTCATTAATATCATGTTTAATGTGTTTGTTAAAGTTAATAAAAGATTTTTATAAAATTATATAAAAAATATTTTTTATTTATTTAATATATTATATTAGTGGCTACGTATTTCAAAACTATTGTTTTCCAACTTTTGAAACCTATTCAGAATTTCTAAAATCTAAAAAAAAAACAAACAATTATTTTCTATTTAATTATTTTTATTATATTGGTATGCACTTATCTTTGACCTTTGTTTATCCCCTGCAGATATTGACAGATGTAATTCACCATTTAAAACTTCTTATTCGAACTAAAAACAAATCTCTAGAAAATCCAAAAAAATTTCAACGGGAATCTAACTCGTGAAAACTATCGACGAGAGCATACGCGCGGATTCGTTGAATTCGAATTTTTGGTCTAATCTCATTGGTCGGCGCGCCTATTGTTTTGATTATTGAACACCATGCAAAATATCCGAAAATAAATTTATGTTTTATCCACTTCTGAAACAATTAGCCGGCAGAGCGAGCCACTTCACCCCAATCCCAAAATGGCGATGGCGCGATGTTTCACGGGATTTCACAAGATTCCACAAGATTTCACGAGATTTCGCGAGATTTTACGGGATTCTACAGGATTTACATTCGGTTAGGTATTTTATTAAAATCTCGTGAATCTCGTGGAATCCCGTGAAATCTCGCGGAATCTCGTAAAATCTCGTGAAATTTTGTGGAATTCTGTGAAATCTCACAAAATCTCGTAGAATCCCATAAAATCCGATAGAATCTTGCGAAATCTCGTGAAGTCCTTTGAGAAATATAGATGTAGATTTGATGTTGTAGTTTTTCTCGTTAGATTCTCTTCCCGAATACCACTCGCGCTAGTGATTGAAACAGCCTGCAACCATTCATTTTTTTACTCATTGGTAAAACCACTCGTGCATCTAAAAATTGCGACCAGAATAAACCACTCGTGCCTTGCGGGCACTCGTGATTTATTCAGGTCGCAATTTTTGATGCACTCGTAAAAAAATTCATTGTTACAAGCTTATTTCGACAATCACACTAGCGCTTGTGGTATTACAACTGATAAACGTTGATATGTGGAAACAAAAATTATCGGATATATCTGCAAAACACTACATAAACTAACACTCCCTCATAGAATCAAAATCGAACTACATAAATACTTCAAATTCATCGGTTATGAATTATTTCTCATCCGAAACAAAATTTCTAAATTTCAATCAATCCATCAAATGCATATACAGTATACAATCAACCCAATGGATCCCGCACTAAAATCGCTCTTAAAAATACCATAAACAGCAATTAAACAGCGGATCAACATAATTGGCTGGTTTTGTTACGTCACTTATTTATTAGCTATTTAAAACCCCCTTCTGTTACTTTCCCCCCACTGCTTCTTCATCTCCATACCATATCACGCCGAAGATGGATTTCAGTTTGGACGTTCCAACTTTACATCATATTTCGCTAGCACAATGCGCCCTATCATTGTGGCAAATTGAATGGCCAAAAGACAACACCACAACACCACTACACTATCTCTATCTCACTATATTGTCATCTTATGCCATAAGTCAGCAAACATAATCAAACGCATATCGAGCGAGTTAATTCTTCCTCAAATATTAAAATCTATATTGTCAAAATTCGTCAAATTCGTACAATTTCAAGTTTTCAACTGACCGCGTGGTTTTCCAACCTTAACATGCGAATTTACCACTGCAATGACGAAAGACTGCTGAAATACGCTCAATCAACGCAGTGGACACCGCATGGAAGATTGGACAAAAGGAAATCAGCAGAAAATATTGTAAAAATGAAAGAATTAACATCCCTTGATCGAATCAGGATAATTGGAACGTTTTAAAATTTCAGTGTAATGACATTATGGATATACTTCTAGTTTAGTCTTTCATTATTCTATCTACCATAGGCCTTTGGAACGTTTTGTTTGACCGAAACAGCCATGGACGTTTGGCGAGAAATTAAAATAGAAAATTCAAACAAGGAAAATTACATGATGCAATTGATAACCAACCACAGCGATGTCTGCAGTTGTTTCTGGCAATGCCAACCTATAGACATTCAGGAGATTGCACCAAGAATAGGCAAAATGTTTTTTCTGGCGTTTTATGACGTAAACTGGTCCGCAGTCCAGTATTTCTGGTCATTGATGAGCGAAGATGAAAGTTTAAAACTGGAAATCTAACTAGTATGGTTCAATGTAAAATGCTCGGTGTACTTTTATTTAGTACTAGTAATGATGGAATTTGTATCGTCAATTTTTTACTTCCGCGAGTCAAAGAGGAAGAGTTGGATAAGTGTTGGTTTGTCCGCGAGTCTCCCATGCAGTGCAGGGAATCTATTTTTATGGATTTTTGCATGTCAGCTGCGATTCGAGTTTTGAATTATCCCAATCACTATGCGTGTGACTTTTATATGTTTTATAAATTGTGTGGATGCAGATAAGATCAGGGAAATTTTCGTGATATTGTGGTCGAGGACTGGGGTGAGGATGAAAGAAGATTTTTTGAGAAATGAAGCAAAAGTTTTATTGGTTTGTAGTGCATTGTGCAGTTGGGATGATTTGATTTGTGTATTTTGGAATTGGTGTTGAATGAGTTGGGAGTTGGGGTCAGGAGGAAGATTTTGGGTGATTGTCTTGTGAGAAGTGCGAAGAAAGGACGTTTGGATTGGAATTTTTTCCGGTATGTTGCAGAAAAAGTTGTCACTGAAGTCGCGGAAATGGAAATTTTTAAAAAATTCTGTCGTGAAAAAGCGATGTTGATTCTTCGGTAGAAAATTTGCAGGTATTATGCATTGACTAGATTTTTATCATGAAATCAATTATTTTATTTAATTTTTGACTAAACCCTATCTAACAATTCGTGCACGAAACTAAGAAGTGACATTTTTTGCATTGTACCGAAAGTAATATTGTGGTATCTTATTTTAATCCTCTAGTCAAGCTGAGTCAAAAAATCATTGTTTCGTAGCCAAAAAACGTGCGCAACAATACAAAAACCCAAATGTAAAATATTTTACAAGCATTTTCGTTTGTTAACAATGGCATGCACATTTTGGGACTATAAAGCAATTATTTATAGACTCAGCTCAACTATAGGATTAAAATAAGATATCACAATATATACTTTCAGTTCAATACATAGATCATTAACCAAATTCTGCACGCTGTCCCCGGTCTGGATCCATGTTAATGGTAGCACCTCTGAGCGCACCGGATATATTTCATATTTCTGGGACTCGTCCTATGTCCAGTTATACTTGTACTGTACCATAATACATCATATTCTAAATTTCCTTTTTCAAAACTTGAAAATATAACAACAATTTGATTTCAAATATCTAATCCAAACAATACACTTGAAATTACAACACAAATTTATTGTTTACATTTTTTTACATCTTTCAAAATTTGATATCAGTTTAGAATTTTATCACTTTTCATGAAAGACATCACCATCCGGACAGTTTCGGCAGAGATGTGGTTTTTAAACACGATATCAAACGTCGGATGTTCTTGTAACGTGTGAATCACTTTGAGCCCATTCGAGTTGACGATCGGGTCAAGATCGACGCAGAAATGCGTTGCAGCTACAAGAACCAGCTCAGTCAACGTTGGTGGCGCGTGCAACACAATTGCACTGCCCTTCCGCTCGAGTATGCTCAGGATACATCGTGAAACAGTTTGTTGAACAATTTGTTCCGAGTATCTAATTAATTAAACACATAACAAAACAAAAAATTATTATGACTTAGGAATTTTTATTTTATCACCTTTGCACAAGTGTTAAGAGAACTTGAATCGCTTGTTGAGGTACCACTAAATCCGGTAAATGGTTCAGAGCGGATATTATATCTCGTTTCAGCATATCACATTTAGCCGTTGTTAGAACTGTGAGCAGAACGTTGAATGTTTCCATAAGACACTAGAAAAAGTTTTACGTAGTTTAGAAACTTGGAGCCTATTGTATGATAACAGGTTTCTTGGGCGACCAAAACCAACTATAGGATGTCCGCGTATCTCTGTAGTCCATATCAGATTAGCTGGGACCTTTTCGTGCAACAGGGTATTCCAAAGCCGGGTATAGTCTGTCCGCACATCACTATAGTCCATCTCGGATTGGCTGGAACCGTTTCACTTAACAATGTAAAGTCTATTTACCTATAAGTTTGGAGTAACTCGGATTGGTCAGTGGACTGATCGCAGGAAAGTATTCATACACTAAGTCACATGTCTGTCAGTAACTAATGAAAGTAAAAGTCATTTTTGAATAAACCGCGCAAAACCGCCATTTTGAATAAATAGATGGCCTGGCTGAACCGCGCAAAACCGCCATTTTGAATAAATAGATGGCCTGGCTGAACCGCGCGAAACTGCCATCTTGGATAAGTAGATGGCCCGGTTGAACAGTTGACAACCGGTTTTCACCCGTTTTCACCGGTTTTGACCGGTTTAGAACTACTTTGTTATGTGCAACACCATTTAACAGTTAGTTGCCACGACCAATCCGAGTTACTCCAAACTTATAAGTAAATACACTTTAGGATCACTTAATTTCATTAGCCAATAGTAAAACAATGAATGAGAGCACCTTTTGCTGGTGTATGATAATACCAAAAGACATCTGTGCTGACGCCAATTTATCTGTTCCATCAGATTCCATTATTAGATGAACCGGTCACAGACTATTTCCTGTCTTGAATTCGCTGCCTGGGCCCAGCCAATCCGATCGAATTGGACTATAGAGATACGCAGACAGACTTTAGGTGATACTGTAGTGCATTTGAAAATGTTCATAAAATTTGGTCGTTGCCGAAATCCGAAAGCCAAATTACAAAACAGTTTTGTATACTTGTATCATGTTGAATCTCAGTCTAGAATAAAGAAGCATCAGACACACAAGGGCTAGTCGAGCGACATATGGTCTTGGATCGTTGATTTCTCTTGTTAGGCCGCGAACCAATGCCAGTTGTTCACTTTCGGCAACTTCCGGATAAAAAGCCGCTAAGCGACCAATTGTTTGAATAGCTGCACTTTTGGCATGGCTGGGGTTGTCAGTCAGAGTCCGTAAAGCTTCTTCGAGAACTTCTTGAGGCCATGCAAGTTTTTTGTTCCTTGTTTTCCATGGACCACAATCATGCAGACATCTTGGTGTTAGAAGAAAAAAATATTCAAAACTTAATTATTAAATTAAATTTAAATATTTACTCAGTTTTGAACATTTCACTCATGTAAATGATGGGATTGGTTGATAGAGATGCTGTACAGAATAAAACAAAAATAGTTTAAATCTTTCAGAAATTTGGTCAGTGGTAGAACTTCAAATTTAAAGCGCCCTTCAAATGGACAATAGGGTTATTGCATCTTGCATCTTGCATGGCAGTTCCACCACTGACCTTAGCTTTCGGCTAACCTTTTCTTGTGATTGTGCATGGACTTAAGTTGTCTTCATTATGGATTCTTTCTCTGGTCACTGCAAACCAAATGATGTCAGTTCAGATAGAAAAATTAGATTTTTATTCGACGGTTTTTAGTTTTCGAAAAGGATGCATTCTTTAGTTTTACTTAAACTTCCATTGCCAACAGATTGCGACAAACTCCCATTAGCTAGAGCCTTTTCCCAGCGATTGTTTAATGCACTTAAAACATCTATTTTTAATGCATATCCTAATTAAGATTTAAAATTTTAGTGTAATGACATTATGGATATCCTTCTAGTATAATCTTTCATTATTCTATCTACCATAATAAACCACTGAAGAAGACTGGTGAACAGTCGAAAGGCCTATGGTAGATAGAATAATGAAAGATTAAACTAGAAGTATATCCATAATGTCATTACACTAAAATTTTAAATCTTAATGCACTTAATAAAATAGTTTGAAAAAAACAACCATAAAAAGCCATAAACGAGCAAAAGCAACCATAAACAGCCTTAAATTTGCATTAATGCTCAAGCAAACAAGCTCTAGTCAATGGGAGTTTGTCACAATGTGTTGACAATGGAATAGCTTTGTAGACCGGACACCAATTCTTCGAGCTAGCAACATTTTCCTTTGTCCGTTGTTCTCCAGACCAGTCTTTTAACTAGTTCAAAAGTATCCAGTCTAGAGGAAGTTTGTATTAAGTCGTTCACATTTAGTTTTAGTATGTTAAATTTCTATCTTATTATTCTATTGTTTTCACTATTTTTTTCATCCAATTTCTTTCTTGATGAAACATCAGCATAAGGTATTGAATTCAGCACTTTGCTGTTGCTAATTCTGTGTGTGTGAAAACTATCCAAGATGTCTTCGGTAGCCAATGTTGAGTTATCCACCATCAAAAACTCATTTTTCGCTCTACCAGAAGCATTATACACTGTAAAAAAGCAAAGAAAATCACAACTAACTCAAAATAGTTCCAATATGAGTGGACTGGCCATATAGGATGGTCCGGTGCAAACTGCAATCACCCGTTGAAGACAGTAATATATTGGTAAAAAATAACCAAGTTTGGCAAGCTCCACTCCATGAAATGCTCCAATTTCAATTTCCGCTTCACTTTTTCCATGTCCTAGCCTAACGCCTGCATGGGCTGACCTCATCTTACCAAGTAAAATGGACTGGAAATTGAACTTGGAGCTCTCCTTCATATTATGCCATGAGCCACAAAGTTGAGTGCTTTTGACCACAGAAAAATCCAGAATAGCCGGTTTACTTTGATGGCCCCAGTCAAGTGTCTCGACAAAAACCAACCTGTAGTTGTCGTCTCTACCGAACAATTCGAGCGCTTAGTATCAACTTCACTTGCAGACTCCACGTCAGATGGCTCTTGGCCTCGGAATTCCGGTTCAGGATTCGGTTTGCTCCACTGTTTACGAAACGATCCACTCAACTTTGTATTAATCCCAATTTTGACTTCATCTGCCACCGGACGTGGTCCAGCTTGCACCGGAAACCCAAAAACATTTGCAGGCGCCTGCTCCAAATCTCTGAAACCCCTAATGGGTTTTTTACGGAGATTGGCACTCTTCGGCAAACTTGCTGTTTCTTTGCGTGAACCGGTCACCTGGCCCGATTTGGACCGTCTCAAAAGTGCCAACGACTTCTGCTGATCCGAAGATTTCAATAGAACTTGCGACGACTCCGATTCGCAAATCTTGTTTTTCCATTTGTCTTGTAAGTCAGACACAATTTCTTTTCGTCTACTTAGACTAGTGAAGTATACCGGTGTCGGTGTGACAATGTTGTCACTAGGTTTCGGTTTCATTGATTCCGGGGTCAATTGGACCGGTTCAATGGATTCTCTCCGCCAGCGCCGTCTTCCGCTTCGCGGCTTAATGTCCAAGATGCTGGAGCTGATTGGAGAATCTTTTGAGATTTTCGAGTTGGTGTCTTGGAAATATTCCGAATGCATGAGGACTGCGGGGTGCTCCGTGCCGTGTAAGTTCTGTTCCGATAGTAATCTCTTTGCTCTTCGCTTGGTGATATACGTGTCCCCTTCGGTTATTACTGATGTGGTGCTTCTGTCTTTATTAAATAGGTTCTCATGGCTTGATATAATCGTTTTTGATTTGTTGGGTTCTGTAAATTTAGTAAATGTCTCATTGTTTGAGCTAATTTTTTCCATTTTAGAATCCTACAAAACAAAGAACATACCCCAGTATATTTGTGGTACCAATATAAGTGAGTACCAAATCAAATTTTCACACATGTAAGTACAGGCTACTTTGCATACATGTGCACAGTAGTCCATAACTATGAGTACCATATTTGGGTACACACTATTGCTGTCCCATCTCATCCTTAAGTACACCCTATACGATACGTACCATGTTAAGTACACCGTACTAATATATGCTACCATGTATAAGAACACCAAAATGTGGTACAATGTGTAAGTAAACTCAAATGCAGTACCCATAGAATTTACACCCCAACTTAGTGGTACCAAAAGTACCGTATTCCTTCGAAAACAACGGCATGCCGAATAATAACGAGTCGGCTAATTCAAATTATCTGGCGAGCCGGATAAAGTGAGTGCTGTTTTACGGCACTAATTCGAATTTTACAGCGTGCCGGAAAAATGACCAGTTGTCTACTTGTATACCCTACGTACGTGTGACAGTGATATCCTTTGCAGTTTTATGTAGTCATACGCAGTGTGTATCAGAATTCATGTTACACTGAAATAGGGACTATAGAGGGGGACCAGAAGATCACGTTTCCACTAATCAAAAATTCCAAAAAAATTTTCCCACTTAGTCACAGCCCCCAAAAAATGAAAGATTTCAAATATCCCATCAAGGCACATGAAGGCAGCAGTGTATGCAACACTGGTTTTATTTGTAGAGAACCTGGTTGCATGTATTGTGTTTGCTGCAGGAGAGGTTCCTGATAACCCACAGATCTTTAACAGAGTCAGAATGAATTTATTCCGTCACTACCAGCTGCGCATTGATGCACATGGTGAACATGTTGAGCATCTCTTGTAATAAACTTCTGCTGTTGGCTATCGATTGTGTTTTTATTTGAGAATTGCGCTTTAACCTGGCAAAGGTGGGCGATGTGCGTGACGCGGGATATTTGACGGCTGTGACTAAGTGGGAAATTTTTTTGGAATTTTTGATTAGTGGAAACGTGATCTCCTGGTCCCCCTCTGTACGTCCTATTTCTGCGTAACATAAATACTGTTACACCCTGTATAGTGCCAGTTGGAGTATACATCCTTTGTTATGTTACCTATGTCCAATTTTACCTAATAAACGCAATTGTTCGCTTTGGTTTAAGTCGACTACAACGGTTTTATTTGATTTAAACACGAATTTTGTATTGATATACTTGACTTTAATAGGCGGCGTATCAAACTGATTTACATCCTCATTGGACATATTTGTGAGCGCTACTGCGCCATCTAAATAGGAATTCACCATCTTGACTATTCATTACACTCTGCAAGAGTATATTTAGGAACAAAAGAATATAATTTTGGTTAGCTTTACGCTCTTACCTGAATTCTATTTGATGCTCGGCATTCCATCAACGAAAATGCAAATGGTGATCCATCAAAATATCTGAATCAATTTTCACATCATGTTAAAAAATTTCGACGAGTAGAAGAAACTATAAATGAAATAAAAGGTTTAAATTTTAAAACCACAAACAATGAATTAAAAGGAATGGGTCAACAAACAATAAACATACTTTGTATCATGGATTCCTATTTGAACTAAACTACTTCTACTTATTGCCGTCAGAGTACGACACTTTATTTTTTATTTTTTGTGTTGTTTTTTTTACTGTTAAATAAATAAATTATGAGTATTTAATTTACAACGATAATCAACGATATAATCTCGATTACGATACTGTAAAAGTCGAAGATTCAGGAGCCGAGCATCGCCGAGCACCGTGCTAGATTACCATATTAGATTTTAACGCCATTTTGTTTAAATTTCTAATTTAACTTGAGTACGGTACCATGCCGACGCTAAACTCCATTTTCAGTCAAATAATGGTTCTAAACGCAGAAAAAAAATATAAATTTTATTATAAAAAAACAATTTCTTAAAAATCTCCCAAATGAAATTCGTTTAAATCAAAGTACGTCGTACAAATCCATGAAATAAAATACAACATCGATGACTTAAAAACAATGTATTCCAACAACAAAACGAAGAACTTACAACTATTTTATATAGTATCAAAACAACTGAAACAAACGAAAATTTACAATTTACGACAAATACAATCGATGAAAATCATTCGCCCCGAAAGCGGCGTTACATTTCGGACATTTCCGCTGTCTCGTTTCGTATCGCGTTTTCAAACAGTCGAAACAAAAAACGTGAAAACACTTGGTCAAAACTGCGTCTTTCCTTTTCACCTTACAGGACGGACACGTCAATTGTTCCTAAAATTTAAATTTCAAATTAAATTTCAGATTATACAAAAAAAAAAATTGATGAATTTACTTTGTATTCTCGTATTTCCTCCATTAATACTTCATCCGCTGTAGTTGCCAATTCGAATTTCTTAGCTCTTTCTACTTTTTTCCGCAAACCAACTATTTCTTCCTGGAAAAATGAATAAATTCATTAAAATATGTATTTTTATGTACGGTTTAATTAAAATTTGTGTTTTTTTGGCAAAAATTCCATCAATATTTGTTGTTTTTTTTGCGCAAAAATTCATCAAAATTTCTGTTTTTTGTGCAAAAATCGGTGCTTTTTATGCAAAAATTCATTCGATTTTTGAGCAAAATTCATCAAAATTTTGCGTTTTTTGTGCTAAAGTTCATCAAGATTTGCTTTTTTTTGTACAAAAATTCATCAAAATTTGTGTTTTTTTGTGAGAAAATTCATCACAATTTACATTTTTTGTGCAAAAGTTCATCAAAATTTGTTTTTTGTCAGAAAATTCATTAAAATTTGTGTTTCTTGTGAAAAAATTCATCAAAATTTATTTTTTGTCTGAAAATTCATCCCAATTTGTGTTTTTAATGCAACATTTCATCAAAATGTGTCTGTTTTGTCCTTAAATTAATATTAAAATTTATAATTTAATTTTTTTACTTGTAGTCGTCTCGTTTTGAAGGATTCTTGTTCTAACGAGCTCGTTTTATCCGCTACAGTAGTTTGCGCTTCTTTGAGTTGACTATGGTATTTCTCCAAGTGGAGTTTTAAGTCTGCTGCTGATTGGGCACTTTCTATGGCTTTTCTTTTGTGCATCTCCATCGCTTGTTGCCTCAAACTGAAAAAGAATTAAGAAATTACATGATACACATAAAAGATGTTTAATTGTGAAAATCATTGAAGTTTCATACCTGAGTTCTTTTTCTACAGTCGATAGATTGTTTTGGAGTAATCGTTCTTTTTCTTCTAGTTTCCTGACTACTTGATTTTGTGCCTCGACTTCTCTTTGTAGGGTTGCGACTTGTTCTACTAGCATGTCTTTTTCTTCGCGAAGCAATTTGTGAATTTGGTTGGATTTGATCCTCTACAAAGACAGAAATAGGATAGAATCAATGGAATTCAATAGTAAAAGTGAAAAAACTAAAAAAAAAATCATTAAAAAAGTGAATAAGACTAAAAAGATTTCATTCGAAAAGCTATTCAAAAATTCGAAAATTCATTAAAACAGTCAAATATTTTACTACAAAAGTCAAAAAAGCAAAAAAAAAACTCACTAAAAAAGCCAAAAAAGCAAAAAAAATTCACTACAAAAGTCACAAAACCAAAAAATTTCATTAAAAAAGTCACAAAACCAAAAAAATTTCATTAAAAAAGTCATCAAAACCAAAAATTTCATTAAAAATATCGTTAAAAAACCTCAAAAAATTTCATCAAAAACTCAAAAAAAATTCCATTAAAAACCTCAAAAAATACCATTAAAAACCTTAAAGAATTCCATTAAAAAACTTTAAAAAAAACTCCATTAAAAAACCTCAAAAAATTCCAATAAAAAACCTCAAAAAACTTCATCATAAAATCCAAAAAAACAAAATATTTAATTTAACATAATTAAAAAAATTGTCAGTGAAAAAAACAACAATCAACTTGTACCAAACGTAACTCACCTCAGACATCAACTTAAAATTAGCATCATCCTTCTCCCTCAACTGCTGAATCAACCTGATATTCTGTTCCTGCATATCCTCAAATGCCTGTCCCGTCACCTCCATCTCATTCAACAGGGCCTCTTCCTCCTTAAACGAATCGCAAACCAAAACAAAACAAAAATTGACACCTCTCCATCACTCCTCTACCTGCTTCTGACTCGCCACACTCTTCTGCAACTGGTGGATCGTCTCTTCGAGCTGCTTGATCTTACGCTGCGCGTCCTCGTCCGCCAGCTTCTTGCGCTCCTTTCGCTCGTTCTCCTGCAGTTTTTTCATTTGTTGGCGCAGTTCTTCCAATTCCATTCTCGACTTCTTCTCAGCTGCCATTAGTTGGACTTTGTCTCTCTGCTCTTTCGCGACGCCTTTGTACATGTCCAGGAGGAGTTTCATCTCTCTTTGAGCCTCTTGAGATTTCCTTAAAAAAAGAATTTTAGATTAAGCACTAATAGCATTGAAAGAGCAGAAATAGTCCTTGAAATACAAAATTTAATTTTTACATGCATACATACGAAAATATAATTATTTTAGTTGAAAAATGCATGTTAGGAACAAAAAATCCATTTTATAGTGGGAAAAATGACTGTTTAAGTAGATAAAGGATAAAAACGCATGATTTAGTACCAAAAATACATGTTTTAAATACTTTTAATACAAAAATATTCTAGTACAAAAAATGCATGTTTTAGTACATGTGGTGGAAAGAAGAACTCCAGCTCTGGTCTAAAACAAGGTTTAATGAAAACAGCTCATCTCATCCGCTCATAATGGAGGCAACAATACAAAGACAAAAAACAAAGCAAAGCATGGCAACCAGAACGTGCCTGTAGCCATGTGAACACAACAGTACAAAAAATGCATGTTTTAGTACAAAAATGCATGTTTTAGTACAAAAATGCATGTTTTAGTACAAAAATGCATGTTTTAGTACAAAAATGCATGTTTTAGTACAAAAAATGCATGTTTTAGTACAAAAAATGCATGTTTTAGTACAAAAAATGCATGTTTTAGTACAAAAAATGCATGTTTTAGTACAGAAACGCCTTTTCTAGTACAAAAATGTACGTTTTAATGCAAAAAAATAACCCTAAAACTTGAAAATGCACAAAAAATCGACATAAAAACAACTAGAAAACCTCCACCAAACCCCCGAAAAAATTCAATTTTTTCATACTTCAACTGCGCCTTCAGCTCGCGTATAATATCCGTATCACTCTTCCCCTTCTCCCGCTCCTTCTCAATCTCCTGATCCTCATCTCGTTCCTTCTTCAAAACTTCCTCCTCCTTACTCGCTGCCGCGGCAACCACCGGAACCAATTCTTCCTTAACCTCTTCACTGCTCACGGCCCTGTGACTCGGCGTATCAGATTTGAGCTAAACAAAAACAAAATCAAATAAAAAAAAAAAAAAA
>JH431897.1:237437-273032 GCA_000239455.1 Strigamia maritima | reverse complement strand
TTCCCACTTGGCAGAAACTCAGACAGAAAATTTTCTGCTGCAGAAAATTTTGAGTGTAGAAAAGTATGTTTTTCTGTTGTTGGTTCCCATCTGTGGACTGAAAAGTGGTCAAAAAAGTGCAGAAAAGTAGAATTTAAAATGGATGCCAGCTAAGGAAGGCAATTTGTAAACACTGCTGCTTTCTACACTCAAAATTTTCTTCAGCAGAAAATTTTCTGTCAGAATTTCTGCCAAGTGGGAACCAAGCATCATGGCACGTCAACATAAGTCATATGGATTTTATGCGGGATTAATTCGTATGGACAATATCATCTAAACTCTATTTTCTATATTTAACAATTTGTGCATGAAACTCCCATTGGTTAATGGCCTATATATTGTATTGAAAGTATATATTGTGATATCTCATTTTGATCCTCTAGTTGAGCCGAGTCAAAAAATCATTGCTGTGTAGTCCAAAAAATGTATATGCCATTGTTAACAAACGAAAATGCTTGTAAAACTATTTTAAAAAAATTATTTACACATGGGTTTTTGTATTGTTGCGCACATTTTTGGCTTCGAAACAGTTATTTTTCGACTCAGTTCGACCAGAGGATGAAAATAAGATACAATATATACTTTTAGTACAATGCAAAAAAGTTCACTTCTCAGTTTCGTGCACGAATTGTTGGATAGAGTTTAGACTGATACAGTAGCGCTGAAAAGTAACTGGTTGAGGTTGTTATTTCCTCAACTTTTTTTCTAACTGAACAATGCACTTTTTTTGTACAATTTGTATTGTTACTTAATAAATATACACCTAAATGTAGAAGACAAAGAAATATACTTTTTAAATATCTGTATGTCTTGTCAACTATTGATTACAGCTAAGAATTTTTATAGGTGTCATGTGTATGCCCGTGCCCCATATATAAATCTGTAGATGTGTATTTCGGACTGACTGAAGATCAGACAATTTTTCAAAATTATATATTTGTGTTAAAAATATCTTACTGTTAAAACCACTACCCAAATTTGTTTTTATGGTGAGGTAATTTGACACAAGAGGCCATGACGAAAACTATTTTAAGTATCATGGGTGTACAGGGTCCTTGAACTGTGATTAAAATTTCTTTCTTGTGGTGCTGATATTATTTTAATATATAGGGTATATCAGAATTCATGTTACACAGAAACAGGGAGCATAGAGGAGGACCAGGAGATCACGTTTCCACTAATCAAAAATTTCAAAAAAAATTCTCAAATTTTCAAATAAAAACACACAATCGGTAGCCAACAACAGTTTATTGCTCTAGAACATCTCTTGTAATAAACTTCTGCTGTTGGCTACCGATTGTGTGTTTTTATTTGAGAATTGCGCTTTAACTTGGCAAACGTGGGCGATTTGCGTGATGCTGTGACTAAGTGGAAATTTTTTTTTGGAATTTTTGATTAGTGGAAACGTCATCTCTTGGTCCCCCTCTATACCCCAAGTTTCTGTGTAACATGAATTCTGATAAACCCTGTAAAACTTGCATAAAACCCTTCCTACACTTTTATCAACAACTCTCGCCAGATGCTGCTGATGATAAGAACTGTCATCAACAATCTCTAGAGTTAACTCCCATTTTTTTTTTAATTTAACAATAAAAAATCTCCAATTAAAAAAAAAAAGATTAATTTTCTCTGATGACTTAATGGGTTGGTGGGTAATTAGTTGAGCATTTCAATTCTTTTTCTAACCTTATACAAGACGAAATCAGTTGCTAATGTTTGTGCTTTCTCTTCTAATTTCTTATTGTTGGTGAGATTGGTGCAAATCGCTTCGGAGTAATTCATTTCTATTAAACAGTATTTTCGGATAATGAGGCTTTGAGTGCTGATTCCATTGATTGCCATGGCAACGGTGAAAAGCAAAACAGCAGGTTCAATTGTCAAGTTGGTCATCACTTTAACTAATTTTTTCTTCACAACTTGGAAACGCGAAATTCGGATCGGCGCCACGTGATTATCATCGAGAAGTGGCTGTTGAACAATATGAACGTTCTGGTTTTGGTTTCGGTTTTTCAATTTTGATCGACTTTCAGGTGGAATCTCCATTTGAATGATCAGGAAAGAGCGAGTCGCCGTTTGGGTGTTTATACGCTGTGGTAAGGTCGATATCATAAGTTAATTGGTTGGAGTTTGAAATTGGGTGCGGATTTACTTACCAAATTCAGCTGTGGTCTGTGATCACGTATACACTCATACGTCTAGGGGGCTTTCCCCTTGTAGAATGGACGAGTCTAAAAAGAGGATGTTTCGGGTAGGCAATAATCTGTCACGCACCCCTGTTATAATAACGCTATTACGCCACACATTGTAATGATTGATTCGTTACAATGAGGTTTGTGTGGTTGTGCGTTCCTCATTGTATGATAATTACACTGTGTATTGTTCCCCCGACAATGCTACTATATTAATGGCGCCCAATTTTTATACAATCCAAACCCGCTGTACCAACACAACCATTGAAATGTGTGGGGTGGTAGTGTTAGTAAAACGGGGTTGTTACACGGGAAATAAACATACGTCCAAGGACCAACTAGTAATGATATAGTTGCTTAACGATTTTCTTCCGTGCTTATATGTAATTTTTTTAACAGCTTTACTGCCAATTAAAGGTCAAGTGCAATCTAAAATTTAATTTTAATGTGTGAAAGACTGTTAACAATAACATATATTTTATTTTTTTAAATATTTTATTGTTGAATATCTATTATTTTATAAACAAAACAATGTCTAGTTGGCTAGCCTTGTTTGTCATGCAATGCATCATGGTCGAACAAGGATTAAATGACGTCACCAGTTTTGAGTGTTAACAAAATAACCATCTGCGCATGCGCATATTCGTGCACATGCTCAGAGAGTTGAAATTCGACCAAACCCGAGAATTAGTTCTGGATCATTTGAATTTTAGGATTGGGAACGTCATTGACCATGATGCTTTGCATTGTGGAGAAAGAATACTGGAATTGTTATTTAATAATAAATATGCAACAATAAAATATTTAAAAAAAATGAAATATATGTTATTGTTAACACTCTTTCACACATTAAAATTAAATTTTAGATTGCACTTGACCTTTAAATATTTTTTCTTCAATTTTTCTTATTTTTTTTATTCAAATCAATACCGTACTTTCAATTTGCATGGATGGACAGTTTTAATTTTTCAAAGTTTTTTTATCAGTTTTTTTTACTGCAATTGCAAGTCATAATTAAAGACTAAAGAAAAGAAAAAGTATTTTTTTTTTAATCTTTATATTGATTTACATGAGAATTGATAATCATATTAAAATAAATTATTCTGAAAAATATATTTAATTTATTCATTTTAAATTACGTATTTTAATAAATTCTTGCACAAATTTTACTATATTTATTTTCTAAAATTTTATGCGGATGAGGATTTCATTTGATTCGGGAATTTTTTTGTTTATTTTTTTATTGAAATAGAAAGAACAAATCCAGGACGAATTACCAGATCTATTACGCTTGTTTTGTTTCTTGTCTTTCAGTTAATGGACACATCCGTGTTTGTGACAGATGAGCGCCTAAAACGAGTATGTACACAAACACAGAGACACTTTGCTCTTGTTTACAATGTGCACTCAAAAAAGAAAAAGATTTGTTTATAAATCCTCTTTATATTCCGAGTGATTTTCCAATTTTCTTCTTTGTGCATAAATCCATCTGTGACGAAACGATATTGTTATAAATAAATTCTTCAAAACTGGATGAGGTATTTACCCAAAACATGCAGCTGGTATAAAATTCAAAACGGCACTCATGACGTATATGGTCCCAGGGAAAACGAGTCGAGTAATATTATACACTTGAGTGAACAGAATTGAGCCAATGGCGGGCGTGACAGCTTCAGCTGCACTCATAACTGCACTGATTTTGCCTGAAATATGTTTTTTCTATAGACCGTATAATGTATTTTGTTGCCGATTGTCACCTTGTTCTTCGGGTGAAACGATTTTGGACATAACGGTACGAACAATTAGCACATTCGTCCCATTAAGAAGAGTCAGACTTGTTACTTTGTAAAGTGAAATAAATTGGAAAACAAGGAAGATTAATCACTTTTTTGGTGAAGAGAAAAAAAATTATTTTTTTTTTTTTTGTTTTTAATGAGAATTTTTTTTTTGTTCAACTTACCTGCAAAGAGCATCCATCCTTTAGTGCTAATTGCAATGATTAGTTCCGAGACTACTCTTGTGGAAGCACTAATAACTCCGATGATGAGGTCGTGCAGTTTAAGACGCACTGTCATGACAGGCAGGACTAATGACATACCTAAATGGTATTGATTAAGGGTTATTACAGTTTTAACATGCATATTTATGTTAATGTATACCTAAAAGAGTGCCGAGAAACGTACAGGTTAAATAATTGCTGTAGGTTACTTCGTTCCATTCAAATTTCCATCTAGCATATAAGTATGTTATGTTGTTTTCAGCTGGAAAAAAGATGTGTGTTCACACCTGAACTAGTATTCTACAACTCATGCCCACTTTTAGAATCTTTTGTGTTCACAGTTGCTGGTTCCACTTTTCTACAGTTCCAAACAAGATGGCTTTGCTACAATATTCACAACAGAGCTTAAAGGGTATACGACATCACAGTTTGGTCCATGGATCGAGCATCGTTTAACACCTTTAAATAATTTTTCAGAGATATTTTGAAAAATATTAAACGATTAAAACCCAAAGCTGAAGTTGTGAAAACTAGCAGACGACAATATGAAAAAGTGAGAGATAAAAGCGAGACTACATCGAGAAATTTGCGCGATTGTTACCAGTTGGGATGTAAACTCCATTCGTTTACCATGTGCATAATACTTTTACTATTATGCCATGTGGAATATCAACTGTGTCGTCAGAAACAGCGCTCTGCTGGCAGTGGCCAACAATGTCCCTCACTAAGCTCAAATAAGCTGTTTGGGATATAAAATGATTTTTTAATATGTACTTTAAGAAATCTCTTCTTAAAGATGACGTTACAAATGCGAAACCCGTCCCTTAACTGGTTATGTGACTATATACTCTTTTTCAATCATAATAACATCTTGTTGTTAACCGCCATCTTGCCAGACACAAACACAAATTATTTAGTAACTACTAGAAAAACATCACTGATTTCTACAAATGTAGATTTATTTAGATAACTTAACTTATTCATCTTAACTGTCTTAAAGTGATGTTTTTAACCATATATGGGCTTACCCATATACGCCACTTTAAAGGGTTACAACATCACAGTTTTTATTGTTCCATTGGATCAAGCATCATTTAAAACCTCTAAAAGTAATCCACAAAAATTTTTAAAAAATTTATTATGCCTAAATTTACTTACGGCATCGACAAAATGAGCAGACAACAGCTGCAGAAAAAACGCGAGAGAAAAGCGAGACCGAGAAAAGCGAGCCAGGAGAGCAGTGACGTCATCGTCACTGCTCTCCTGTCTGTTTTATTGTTGTCAGCCATTTTTATTTTGAATACCTGCTATGACGAAACAAATCTCGTGCATTCCCGAATCGGTTTCGCTTTTCTCTCGCGTTTTTACTGATGCTTATTTTGTTGATGTCGTAAGTAAATTTAGGCATAATAAAATTTTTTAAAAATTTTTGTGGATTACTTTTAGAGGTTTTAAATGATGCTTGATCCAATGGAACAATAAAAACTGTGATATCTTAAACCCTTTAAGACATTTAAGGTGTATAGGTTAAATTATGTGCTTGGTTTTTCAAGTTATACAACATGAACTTTCAGAAAGTCTTAACTTTTAGTCTTTCACGAAAGTTTAGGTGTAATAATCAAGGGGGGGGGGGAAGACTGAAATTATACCGTATAGAGGTAGAAAACTGACAGCTGCAACAATGAGTAACAAAAAAAGATGAAATCTGCCATTATGTTGTCGTTTCTTGAACACTGATGACATATTCTCTTTGAAATTGTCCAATTTAAATAAAGAGCCGTAGTTTGATGTTTGTCCAGCCGGAAGATGTATTGTCTCTTTGACACCAATTAGTATATACATAAGAGCTAATATGTATATGATTAAATTGACTACATAAACTGTAATGTAGCCAAATTTATCAAAAATCATTCCTCCGCTTAAAAGTCCAATTGAATTTCCACATAAGAAAGCTGACTATTAATTAAATGTTGCTATCATTGTCATCAAATAGGAATTTGTAGTTTATACCTGCACAAAGCCAAATCTGACCGTTCTTTGCGAAGTGTCAGTGATGTCTGCCATGTAACTCATACCTCCTGTCATGATGGTCAGGAAGTTTCCGCCTAATGCATAGGGTATGGCAGCGACTAGAATGTAATTGACATTCATTTCAGTCATGTAATAGGCATTGAAGATCATCATGACCATCCCAATTGCACCACCAAGTGTGGGTAACGTCAGCAAAAATTTGCGTCCATTCTTGTCACTCCATGCACCGATGAAAAGCGTTAGGCCAATGGAGGGAAGGTTTTCCAGAAGAGTCTATAATTTAAGTTAAGAATGTTTTAAAAAAATCATATCTTCACATTTCTTCCCATTCTGCTACAGCTCAGAATGAGCAGTTCATGTTTTTGCCACTAGTGGCTAGGGCATTATATTTTATATTTCTAACCACTTCTGAGCTGCAGCAGCGTGGGGAGAACGTGAAGATTTTTCGGCCACGAGTTTACACTTTGTACGTTTTAGGGATGCACCGGATCCAAAAATCACCGGATTCCGGATGCTGAATTTCACCGAATTTTGAATTTATTTAAATTCCGAATACCGGTCGAATACCGGACTATTTTATCTGAAAATTCCGAACACCGGATTTACACCGGATCTCAAAACCGAATTTTAAAAAATTTAAAAAATTTAAAAAAATTATAAAATAATAAAATTATTATTAAAAGACACTTTATTTATAATATTATTATTTGTATACAACTAAATTTTGACCAAATATCGAATTTTTGCCTAATATTTGTTTTTTTTAAAAAATTTTAAAAAAAAAAATTTTTTCTAAATGACAAAAATTAGGCAAAATTCGCCAATTCGGTATTCGGTCGAAATTTTGAACAATTCCGAACCGGATATTCGGAACCAGAACATTAAAATTTCCAAATATCTGAATACCGAATATTTTTATTTTCAGCCGGATTACCGGACACTGAATCCATAACTGAATCCGAATCCGGATATCCGGTGCATCCCTAATACGTTTACATCATTAGTAGATAAATTAGACACTTTGCGAGGTCTCATACGAGATTTAATTTATTCTGAGAATGCCAAAATAACAAAATAATAGGTGCGTTCAATCCTGAAAACAAAAGTTACTTATTTTATTTGTCAAATAAGTGGCAAGTATGGCATAAATTACGTCATAGTTGCCTTGTAGAAGTGAGTAAAGTGACTTTAGAGAAAAAGCAAATACAACTTACCTTTTTGCGTGTCGAAATCACTTGTTTTTGCCCACATGCTCGGCTAAAACAGGCGTTCCCAAAACGATGCATCAGTTGTAAATTTTAGTCAAATGAAGAAGAAACACAAATTGCTAATTTGCTTTCAGAATTTCCTTATTTAGTGCAAAGATCAGGTTAGTAAATTGTTTTTGTTCGATAAAATACAAATCGATAGCCAATTTGGTATGACAAAGCTGTGTGCGCATGATCAATTTTAAAGTATGTTCATTGAGAAGTCACTTTCCATAAGGCCAATAACGAGAAGTGACTTATCCTTTCCTGGATTGAATGCACGTATTGTTAAAAATAGGAAATATATAGGTACGTAAAGTCCATAATATTTTTCTATAATTCACTATTAAATTAAGATTTGAGTTGTACGAAATCTCATTATTTGCAAAGCCAACGTTACACACTTTGCATGGATCGTTCTATTCAAATAACAGGACGTGCGATGTTTAGTAGCGTGCTAATTTCCTGTTTCAGAATGAAATGACTTGTTTTTCTAGTGATCCATGCAAGTCTAGTGATCCAGAATAAATGCAGGTAGTGTTAAATACATAGTACATATACATACCTTATATAAGATGAAATTTGTCGCCATATTCTGAGCCTGTTCTTCTAATGTTTTGTTATATGTTAAGTTACTACAAATCTCATCTGGATACCCCATTTGATTTAGGCAGTATTTCCGAATAATGAGTGACTCTGTGGTAATCAAATTGATTGCCATTCCCATGCAGAATAGAAAGACGACTGGTTCGACAGTAATGAGTCGAAAAAATGTAAAAAATCTTGTTTTTACGTTTGATTTTTCGATTTGATTATCAGCATTGGTTGTATCTTCATTTTTGTCCGCCATTTTTGTTTAACTAGATGAAAAATTGAGAAAGTATTGATTTTGTTTTTAACATTTTAAACTCGAATTGATTTGTTTCTTACGCAATTGAATCTTAATTTGTTGCCAGTGAGGTGAAAATGGGAGCTACACACACTTTAATCCGATTTGCAAGCATCAGTTAAACCTGATCCACTTATTGAAATTTGCTTGCAACTGTTTCAACGTGGAGAAAATACATTTTACCTCCTCTCTTCTCGATGAGGCGAAGTTCAGGCTGACAAGACAAACATACCGAGCTTGTCAGTTGTCAGTTTGAAAAGCGGATTTTCCTTTAAGTCATGTGCTGTGTATGTGTTACCAATGTATAGATCGTGAATATTTTGTTTTACTGGGACTTTGTTATTATTGACTAAAGTTTTTGAGTTGGTTTTGATTGAAATGAAATCAAAGGTCGTTTGACGTTATAGATTAGTTCCAATGTAAGATATTTTTTTGTTATTTTAAATTTGATAAATAAAATCTTACACTTTGGATCGTGCTAATGGTTTGAGGATGTTGTTTGAGTCCAGGTGGATGAGGAAAACTGGTGTCAGGAAGATAAGGTCGTCGTTGACGTGTGAAATTGGTGTCTGCAAAGTTGAAATTGTGTGATATAAATTATTTTTAACGATACAAGTTAATTAAATTGAGTAAAAATTAAAAACCAAACGTTTCTTGCGGTGTACATTTTTCCATGCAACTGAACAGATGTTTTATGTACAAGTGGCGGAAAACATGTATGTGAACTAAATGGCTAAAAATTTAGAGAATTTTTTTTTTTTTAATGTTTATTAATCCTCAGAAGCCTATCCTATGGGTCAATTGACAGGCAATAGTTCTGAATACAAATTTTTTTCAAAAAATTTTCTGGAGCTGGTTTTAAAAAAGTGGTTTTACATACACTCAATTTATTTGGTAATTTTCAGACTTATAAAAAAAGTTATTGTAAAGAGAAAATATGAGCCCCTTAAAATCTCAGCTTAAAACGTTTGCTGTTTTCACTGCATTTTTTCTCTTTAGTGAGAGCGCTTTTAAAATACAACGCCACCTATATGCAAAGTAGAGAATAAACAAAGCACATGTCGGCACATGTTCAGTTCACATTTCATATCAATTGCAATTAATTGCACTAATTGGAATTAAAATTAAGTTAATATACACAATTATTATAAATAAATAAATAATTAAACACCTTGCATGCTGTTCAAATGATCACATTTTGACCCAGTGTCTTGATTTTTACAATCGGTGACACCTAGCGTCAGTTGATAAAACCATGGTAACCATGGTAACAGCACTAAAGCGCTTCAACTCAGAGTATATAAAACATGTCAATTGACACCACTAATATGCATTGACCCAAAATGTTAGGCGTCTGAGGGTTAACTTGATTTAGAGGCTGAAGGCATTCTGTTTCAAGTACTTACCTTGTATAAGGAAATTTGGTAGCTAGAACCTGCTCTTGGTTTTCTAGTGATTTGTTGTTTGTTATGTTATTGCAAACCCTTGTCTGGTTGTCTCATTTGTATTAATTAGGCAGTATTTACGGATGGCGAGTGACTTCGTGACTTTAAGTTAATTTTGAACATTTTGATTAGCTATTTCTATTTTTAAGTTGTATTCAATTAGACTTTATTATCATATGCATCTGCTTAACTATGTGCACAGATAATGTGTTTAACGCAATTACTCTACACTTTTATGTCAAGAATTATAAATGATAAAATGTCTTTATCAATTTTTTTTATTCAAATTCGCATTTACCAAATTGATTCATCAAGTGTTTTATCAGTTTTAATTCGCATCTAGGATGCTCATATTGCTTTTAAATTACGTCTCTTGTGTGGAATTTGTATGGTATAAAAATCAAATACCACCTGCCAGTGAAGATTTTGTGTGTTGCAAAAGTATAAGGTCTTATGTGAATAAAGGAAAAAACTCGAGACGTTTTATGCGCTGTATGATGACCGGTTTAAATTTCTTCTTTGTGCGTAAATCCACCTACAAAGAAATGAGATAAAGAGTAGAACTTAGCACCTAACTAGAAAATTTGACCATAGACTTATACTACCTGGATTGTGAACTCCGAACATTGTTCATACTACCAGTGGAGAAGCAATTGTACCAGGAAGTGGCTTAGTTTTTTTACCTGAACAGCTTTCCGGTGCTTGAATGTATCATTCATTGCCATGGTTACAACGCAAGTGACGGCGCTTTTAGCTCCGCCTCTATCGTCAGGCATTCAACAATTCTGGCCAAATTAACAGTCACCTAACTTCCTGTTTATGGCAGAAGTATGATAGAAATGTTTCTACGACATTCTGCAAAACAGGAAGTGAAAAAGTAAGAAACTTCTGCTGTCTACCCACAATGCTCGAGTTCTCAGTCCAGGGGATATATAGGTCTACGGTCACACTTATTTCACTCCCGACTGAGCATGAAATTGTTTAACAATACAAAAGAGCAGACGATCTAGCCATCACAACAGAAGACCAATCATGCAAGATGAAGGTAGCATTTTTCTAAGACTGGAATAAGTTATTTACCCAAAGCATATGGCTGGTATTAGAGCCAGAGTAGCACTCATAATGTAGATGGCGCCCGGTAAAGTGATTCGAGTCATATTGTACACTTGAGTGAACATGATTGAGCCAATAGCTGGCATAGCAGCTTCAACTGCACCCATTACTGCAGTTATTTTGCCTGAAATGAATAATTTTACCAATAATTACTACAAAAGTCAAAAGTCACCTTGTTCTGCTCGCATAACAATTTTGGACAGTACAGTACGAATAATTGCTGCATTCATTCCACTAAAGATAGTCAAACTTGATGCTATTTGAGGAAGTGTAAAATTAATAATATAATATAACATAATATAATATATAATAGAATAGATTTTCTTTAAACAAACCTGCAAACATCATCCATCCGTGAGAGCTAATTGCGATTATAAATTCATTGGTTACTTTACACACAGCACTGGTAATCCCAATGATGAGGTCGGGCATGTGAAGACGTAATGTCATGACAGGCAGTACTAAAGACAAACCTAGAAGACTGCCTACAAATGTAGAAGCCAAATATTGGGTGTATGTGATTTCATCCCATTGGAATTTTCATCTGGTGTACAAATATGTTACGTTGATTTCTTTCAGCTGGAAAAAAATCGGGTAAAAATTTCAGTGCAATGGAAAAATATTAACAATGCACAATGCATACCGTATATGGGAATAAAACTAATGGCCGCAATAACGAGTAGCAGAAAAATATGAAATCGGCCATTATGCTCTCTTTTCTTGTACACCGACGCCAAATTCTCTGTAACATTACTTAATCTGAATACAAATGCATATCTTAATGTTTGTGCAGTCGGTGCATGAATAGTTTCTTTGACGAATATCAGTATATACAGAAGAGTTATTATGTACATGACTAAATTGATTGAGTAAACTGTGACATAACCAAATTTAGCGAGGACTAGACTACCGCATGAAGATCCTATTGGCATTCCGCATATGAAAGCTGTCTAGTAAAGAGATTTTTTGATTATTTTTTGTAAAGTAATGTACAATATGATGAAATTGAAATTTTGTACCTGCACAATGGCAAATCTGACTACTCTTTGCGAAGTGTCAGTGATGTCTGCAATGGAGCTAAAAGCTCCTGTCAACATACAAAGGATGTTACCGCCTATTGCGTAAGGAACGGAAGCGAGTAGGATGTAATTGAAATCCATTTCAGTCAAATAATGAGCATTGAAAATCATGATGATCATTCCAATGCCACTGGTGATTGTGGGAAATATCTGCAAGAATTTCCGTCCGTTCTTGTCACTCCATGCACCGATGAAAATCGCCAATACGATCGTCGGAAGGTTTTCTAGGAGTGTCTAGATTATGTTTTAGATGTTTATTAAATGTTAATTAGTTGATTTATTGTGGTTTACCTTATAAAAGAGGTAATTTGTGGCCACAGTTTCCGCTTGATTTTCTAGTGTTTTGTTGGCTGTAAGGTTGCGGCAGATGTCTTCCGGATATCCCATTTGGACGCGGCAGTATTTACGAATAGTAAGGGATTGTGTGGTGATTACATTGAATGTCATTGCTATACAATATAGTAAGACTGCGGGTTCGACGGTTATTTGTCGAATAAATGTCGCAAGCTTGATTTTTAGGCTGGTTTTCTCAATTTTGTTGGTAGTTTTTTCAGAATCTGAGTTTTTCGCTTGATTTCTGTGAACCGTGATGGATGTTTCTTCGCGTTTGTTATTCATCTTTGAAGTTGGTTTTCTTTAATTTAAGATTATGTTGAATTTAAATAATTGTAATAATGTAGTCGGGATAATTTTGTTATCCATTGAAATGATTTTTCTTAAAGGGTTTATGACATCACAGTTTTTATTGATCCATTGGATCAAGCATTGTTTAAAACCTTTGAATAATTTTTCAGAGATTTTTTGAAAAATATTAAAGGGTTTAAACCCAATGCTTCAGCAGACGACAATATGAAAAAGTGAGAGATAAAAGCGAGACCAAATCGTGAATTTGTGCGATTGTTACCAGTTGTGACGTATACCCCAATCATTTAACATGGGGAATACATGCCAGCAGTGGCCAACAATGTCTCTCACCAAGCTCAAATGAGTTGTTTGGGATACAAAATGATTTTTTTAAAGGTGTCTTGATAACTTTAAAAACTAAATAAAATTTATTTCAGTTATAATATTTTTGATGTCGTAAACCCTTTAAAATTCTATTAAAAAAAAAATTATCGTTGCATAAATATGTCGTTACATAAATATATACAGTGAACGTTCTCTAGACGGGACATACTGTAGACGGGCCAGCCCTGTACACTGGACACATTCGTGGACCCAAATCATTTCAATCATTTTTCTTACTAAATGCGCTCTGTACACAGGCCATGGGACACCAGATCCCAGTCCCGTGTATCCCTCTATATACTCGCCCTCTAGACTGGCTAAGATCCACTAACTGGTGAACGTCATGTGACTTAAAATAGATTTTTTACGTTATTTTGTGACTTAAAACAATTTTTAAAATCATTTTACGACTTAATCGATTTTTTACGTTATTTTACGACCTAATCGATTTTTTACGTTATTTTACGACCTAATCGATTTTTTACGTTATTTTACGACCTAATCCGATTTTTTACGTTATTTTACGACCTAATCGATTTTTTACGTTATTTTACGACCTAATCCATTTTTTACGTTATTTTACGACCTAATCGATTTTTTACGTTATTTTATGACCTAATCGATTTTTTACGTTATTTTACGACCTAATCGATTTTTTACGTTATTTTAGATTTAAGTGAATTTTTAACGTCATTTTACGACTTAAATCGATTTTTTTTGAAAAAATTCTGTAATCGGGACACTTGGCTTGTGTCCCGTCTACAGGACGTCACCCACAGGCCGGACACACTGTAGACAGGACGCTTTTTTTCGGACCCGACGGTGCCCCGTCTAGCGAGCGGTTGGTTACTGTATTTATAAATAATTATTTGATTATGGATTTTTTTTTAATTACTCTCTTATGTAAGTCGTAGGTTTGCAAATTTTATGGTTTGTTAGATATAGTGCTTTGCGGTTCTATCATTTTCTATGATTTATTCTTTTTTATACACTAATGAGAGATTTTTTTACTTACGAAACGCGGCAATCGGCAATGTCATTAATTTTTCGACTTCTTATCAATCCGTCTTTCTCGAATTATTATCAGGATAATAGTGGTGGCTTCCTTGTAAACTTTATTTTCAAAGAAAATAAAATTTTCGCATGAAAAGATTTTAATGAGTGTATTTTTGTACTTGAAGTTCCTCCAAAATAAGTGGCTAAATAAGGTGAATGAGTTTATTCCATTCGAATGTTTTTCCAGTTGATTTATTATAAATTTATTATAAAAATTTATTGACATTGTACTGTACAAAAGTTGAAAACTGATGGCTGAAGTTATCATTAGCAGAATGAGATGAATACTGTCATTATGCTCTCGTTTCTTGGACATCATTGAAAAATCAAATAACACTTGCCATTGAGATTTGTTATTTGAGGAACATCAGAATCTTTCAATTTATTGCATTGTTGTATTGTAAGTTTTTTTTTTTTTTTTATTTACAGTAATTTTTTACAGAATAAATTTATTAAAATATTAAGACATATACTATAATTATATTTTGCCACAATTTATAGAATAAATTAATTGCAATAAGGAAAGAAATAAAAAAGGAAGATCATGTCTATAATGTTATGATATTAAATGATGATTAATTAATGTATAACTACAAAAGAGTTTTAGAATTAGATATAAACGATTTGTAAAACTGGAATAAATTATTTACTCAAAACTTATGGCTTATGATAGCCAGAGTGGCACTCATGATGTACATGGCTCTAAAAAATGTGATTTTAGGTGTATTGTACATTTTAGTGAATATAACTGAGGCAATGAAGACATAACAGCTTCAACTGTGCTAATACTAAATTCTATCCAGCAACTGGCAACTTTACATTGTACTGAAAGTATACAATGTGGTATCTTATTTTAATCCTCTAGTCGAGCCGAGTTGAAAAATCATTAGGTGCATTCAGGAACTAAAACATTTTCTTGTTTCAGTCGTTTCTCTCGTTTCGTTTCCTGAAATGTGTTGTCATTTTCGGAAACGTTTAGGTTTAAGCCAAGAAACGCGGCGTGCACGCGCGTTTTAGGAAACGCTACAATTCTAGCGTTTCACGAGACACGAGATGTGTCTTGCAGTTGCGCACTCGTCGGCGCAGCATCCAACTCTACTGTTGTAGAGTTAGATCGGTGCCATTTATTTTAAAGTCACATGACTGCTTCAAGTCATGTGATAGAAGCTAAGACGAAGCTAAAACTTACCTAAAACTTACCTAAAACTTAGCTAAAACGTGCCTCAGATTTTATCACTCAGAATTATACACAAAAACACACACAAAACTAACCACACACAAAACTAACCACACACAAAACTCGTTTTTGACGAGTTTTAGTTCCTGAATGCACCTATTGTTTCGTAGCCAGAAAATGTGCGCAACAATACAAAAACCCAAATGTAAATAATTTTTAAAATATTTTACAAGCGTTTCCGTTTGTTAACAATGTCATGCACATTTTTTGACTCTGCTCACCTAGAAGATTAAAATAAGATACCGATACCACAATATATATATACTTTCAGTACAAGTACAATGCATAGGTCATTATCCAAAGGGAGTTCGTACACGAATTGTTAAATAGAGTTTAGTAACTGCAGTTAGTTTGCCTGAAATATGCAATTTTAATTATTATTTTGTTAAAATTTTTCGATGTTTTTCATTAGTTTGTTATCTTAGTCTGAAGTCACCTTGTTCTGTTGGCAAAATAATTTTGGACATTACAGTGGGAATGAACAATTGTTGCATTCATTGAAATGAATATGGTTAAAAGTTTTGCCAAAGACATAAAATTATTAAACATTTATTAATGAGATTTATTTTTTTTAGAAAAATTAATTTTTAGAAAACTTATCCTAAACCTTCATTAAATTCGACTGAGCTCATTACTAAATCAAAGAAATCCATGATTATTGATTTTTATTTGTTTTTGATCATTCTAAGTGCTGCAGGTGTTAAAACTCATGACAAAGTACTGGGGGTTTAGCAGGTAGATATGGTTTAATATGAGTTGAATGACTTTTAAGACAACTTTCAAGGTCAAATTTGAGGTCAAAATTAGATTGCCCTACTCAACTTTTTATGTACTCTCATCAACAGATTGGTAATATCCTTCTATATAATAATTAGCCAGCTTGCCTGCCTGCGAAGCCTTGGGTATTAAATTTTATCCACAGCAAATGGAGCAACGGTTTTGAGCATTGGGTCACAGGATTGGCCGGAAGCATGGGTCGTGTTTTATTTCTCGTCCGTTTGACGGGCTTTTCCGGCGTTAATTGTCTTGGGTCAATAAAAAGTTATTTGGCCTTATCAGGGCTTTTGCCTCACCCTGTATACGTATAATAGGGTGGGAGAATAAAGATTAACCGTAATTGTGTTATCAGGAATGGTTGACTACCAAGTGTTTATTTAAAATCAAAGATTAACATATATACATGTGGTCAGTTATATCTGACCAATCACAACATACGTATGTACGGAAGTCGTGCATACGGACATGACAACATAGTAATATTCCCAATGCTTTAAGATGCTCTGCCTTTTTACAGCGTCAGTATGGCCGAAATTGGGACTAGATACTTTAGATGCTCGACTTCATGATTTCAGTTGTAATTGGTGCTGCAAAGTGGCATTACAAGTGGGTACAGAAGCAATATGAAGTTGACTAGTGATTGATCCTGATGAAGCAGATTGTGTTAGGAGAAATAAGATAGACAATGCTTGTCTTTTTTATTTGAAAAAAAATTAATTGAAATTATTGAAACATAATGCTGATCAAAGTGAAAATGGGATCTATATACTCTACAAGACGTGATGACTCGTACAAATTCATTTGTTGCACATAAATCCATCTACAAAAAAAGTTTGATATAAATCACTTTTAATGCTGGGATAAATAATTTACCCAAAACATATGGCTGGTATAAGACCCAGAAGGGCACTCGTGTCGTACATGGCTCCGGAAAAAGTGATTCGAGTCACATTGTACACTTGAGTGAACATGATTGAACCAATAAGGGGCATAGCAGCTCCAACCGCACCTATCACTGCAGCTAATTTGCCTAAAATGTATGTACATATATTATGACGTCATGTAATATTTTTCAATATTGTTTATCTTACCTTGTTCTGTCGGCAAAACGATTTTGGACATTATAGTGCGAATAATAGTTGTAATCATACCACTGCCGACAGTCAAAATTGTTGCTGTTTAATGCAGAAAAAAATTTTATTATTTTTTACGATACTGTATTTTTCCATTAAACGAACCGGCATAAAGGATCCATCCTTGGTCACTCACTGCAATGATCGTTTCATTTGCTACGTAGCACAAAGCACTGGCTATTCCAATGACGAGGTCGGATATTTGAAGTCTTAAAGTCAGGAGGGGCAGGACTAATAAGAGACCCAGAAGACTGCCTGCAAATTTAAATGCCACATATGTGGTGTATGTAATTTCATCCCATTCGAATTCCCATCTGGTGAACAAATATGTTACGTTGAGTTCAACTGGAAATATTCGAATGAGAAGTCTATTTTAAAAATAGGAAAAATGACCCATGAAACAAGCCAATATTGAATCAACACTTTTGAACGGCATCTGAATGTTAAAGTTAAATCAACATTCTGAAACAACAATCAAACAGTTGAATATTGGTTGTTACTTGTGAATATGCAACATTCAATAGATTTTGTATCAACATTTTGATACAACAATCAAACAGTGGAAATATCGGTTGTTGATATGCAACATTCGTTTAATGTTAAATCAACATTTGAATGTTGACAAAATGTTGATAAAAAAAGACATTTCTATATTGAATCGACATTTCGAGATGTTTACAAAAAATGTTGTTTCGCCGGGAAGTTTTACCGTTTAAGTGCATGAAACTGATTACTGCAGTTATGAGTAAGAGAATAATTTGAAATCTGCCGTTGTGCTCTCGTTGCTTGCACACTGTTACCACAATCTCTTTGACATTGGTTAATTTAAATAGAGATGTATATTTCAATGTTTGATCAATAGGTGGGAGAATGGTCTCTTTGACGAATATTAATATATACAGAAGAGTTATTATATATAACATTAAATTGACTGCATAAACTGTGACATAACCATATTTAGAGAAGACTATGCTGCCGCACGAAGTTCCTATTGGCATTCCACATGTTATAGCTGCCTGTAAAACAAATAATTAACAAATCGGACACAAAATATGCAGTTCTTTGATTTCTACCTGCAGAAAGCCAAATCTAATTATTAGATTCGATTTATCAGTGATGTCTGTTATGTAACTAAAAGCTCCTGTTAGGACAATAAAGATGTTGCCGCCTAATGCATAAGGCATGGAAGCGAGTAAGATGTAATTGAAATCCATTTCAGTCAAATAATGAGCATTGAAAATCATGATGATCATTCCAATGCCACTGGTGATTGTGGGAAATACCAGCAAGAATTTCCGTCCGTTTTTGTCACTCCATGCACCGATGAAAATCGCCAGTATGATGGTGGGTAGGTTTTCCAGGAGTGTCTAGATTATGTTTTACATGTTTATTAAATGTTAATTAGTTGATTTATTGTGGTTTACCTTATAAAAGAGGAAATTTGTGGCTTCAGATTGCGCTTGATTTTCTAGTGTTTTGTTGTTTGTAAGGTTGAGACAGATGTCTTCAGGATATTCCATTTGGACGAGGCAGTATTTACGAATTGTGAGGGATTGTGTGGTGATCCCATTGAATGTCATTGCTATGCAATATAGGAAGACTGCGGGTTCGACGCTTATTCGTCGAATAAATGTCGCAAGCTTGATTTTTAGGCTTGTTTTCTCAATTTTGTTGGTATTTTTCTCAGAATCTGAGTTTTTCTCTTGATTTTTGTGAACCGTGCTGGATGTTTCTTCGCGTTTGTTATTCATCTTTGAAGTTGTTTTTCTTTAATTTAAGATACGCTGAATTTAAATAATTAATATATAATTGCATTTGACGGTGACATTAAATTTATTGTTAATTGTTTTCTATGAGATTTACACACGACATGATATTCACAACATACAAGGCGAATTTCTTTTATGTAAAAAAATAAACTAGGCAGGGCATCCAAAAAAACTTCCAAGCGGGGCGGGGGACCTCCATAAAGTCTGAGCGCCAATTTTTGCCAAAAAAAATTTAAAAATGACCATTTTACTTTTTTTTCAAGGGGGAGACCATAGGTTCTCCCTTGGATCCACTCATCCACTCATAATACTAACTACGGTATATGAAATATTCATTAGTCTTAGTAACTAAACTCTGCAAATTTACTCACAGGGTCTTAGAGTTGTTCTGGCTGTCTGGGGATCACCACCTGGTTATAAGCAGCTCCAGCCGTTTTTAAAGGAAATAAAAAATTTAAATTTTCGCATGGCAAATTTTAAATGATTGTAATAAATTAAATATGAGAGGAAGCGACCTTAAGTTTGTCCATAAAGAATACTCTATACGTAAGTACGGATATAAACAGTACTAGAAATGTCGAAGTATCTTGTCATAATGGAGCAACCGTAATTTGTACATTTTTATTAAAATTACAACGAATTTCAACAAATATTTGAAGAGAAATAAGAGATTGTCATAGGATACGTAATGTCACTGGTTCAAATTCTTTCTTTGTGCATAAATCCATCTGCAAACGAGTTTTGATATAGTCGACTTAAATTCTATGAGTGACGTAAGTTACCCAAAACATATGCCCGGTATAAGAGCTAGAATGGCACTAAAGATGTACGTGGCTCCGGGAAAAATTATTCGAGTCGCATTGTACATTTGAGTGAACATAATCGAACCAATAGCTGGCACAGCAGCTTCAAATGCACCCATTACTGCAGTTATTTTGCCTGAAATTTATAATTATATTAATGCAAAAATTTCAGTATTTTTCGAATTAGAAATGTATACAGAAATAGAATCACACCTGCATTTAGAAGCATGGGAGGGTTTGAAACAGAAGACTCGCTCACAAATTTTATTTTGGGCGTTAAATGACAAAAATATGATGAATTATTACATACTAGGAGTATTCAGAAACTGTCGCATAAGTCCGCAAATGCGTAAGTGTGAAAATGTGATTTCACACATGCGCACCGGAAGCCTCATAGGCTTCATGTTATGTTATGTGACTCACATGGGCGACTCACACTCACACCTCAAGAGGTGCGCATAGTGTGTTTCACATGTGTTTGCGAATGGCGGGCTTTGGTACTATTTTCAACTTTGGTACTATTTTCAACTTTGGTACCATTTTCAACTTTGGTACCATTTTTAACTTTGGTACCATTTTTAACCCTCAAAGCCCCATCTTATACCACAATTGTGACCAGCTGCAGTTGTGAATACAAATTTTTTTAAAAATTTTTTAAAAAATCTGAAATTTGCAGTAGCTGTTAAGAATATGCATTTACATTTTCTGAATTAATTTCATTGCTATCAGGCACAAAATAAAAAAGTTATTGTAAAAAGAAAAAACAGTCCCCTTAAATTCCCAGCTTAAGTTTTTGGTTGTTTTTAGTGCGTTGCTATAGACAATTGTTATTATAAATAAATGATTAAAAACACCTTGCATGCTGTTTAAAACAACATTTTGACCGCATGACTTGATTTTTACAATTGGTGACATCTAATGTTGGTTGGAAAAACCATGGTAACAGCACTAAAGCACTTCAAAGTAGAGACTCCAAATGGTTACAATTGTGACCATTAATCGGGCTCTACGTTGTTCCAAAATTTCAGGGCTTTGAGGGTTAACTTTGGTATCATTTTTAACTATACACAATTTGAGAAAACTTTTGAATATAATCGTCTTTCCCACCTGTTGCGCAGTGTGAGTTTCACACACACACTCACACACTTGCGCAATCTTGCATTTTGGGTGTTTCAGAAACTTTGCGCACTGAGCATGCGCAGTGTGAGTTTCACATTTTTACAGTCTCACACTTGCGCACTCATGCGCTGTTTCTGAATACCCCTGATATTTTGTAGAAACATTGCGAGAAACTCCCATTGGCTGGAGCCTGTTTGCTCGCACATTAATTATATTTATGGTCGTTTATTGTCGTTTTTTTGTTCGTTTCTGGTTCGTTTCTGTTCATGTTCGTTTATGCCCTTTTATGGTCATTTTTCAAATTATTTTTTTAAGAGCATTGAAGAATTGCTGGGAAAAGGCTCTAGCCAATGAGAGTTTCTCGCAATGTGTTGGAAACGGAGTTTAGGTACCTTGTTCTGCTGGCAATACAATTTTGGATAATTCAGTGCGAATAACTGTTGTATTCATACCACTGAAGACAGTCAAAAGGGTTGCTAATCAAATAAAATGGGTAGTTTAAATTTGATATATTTTTTTTATTAAAACGAACCTGCAAAGAGCATCCATCCTTGAGTGCTAACAGCGATGATTAGTTCATTCATAGCTTTAAAAGCAGCACTGGAAATCCCAATGACGAGGTCAGGTATTCGAAGGCGTAAAGTCATGATGGGCAAGACGAATGATAAGCCTTAACAAACAAAATAAGGCTGGATTTACACCTTAGTCGCCGTCCGATATCTTGAAGCTAAAATTGAACTGTACATCGCCGTTTGCGCACAACAATCACACCTTACGTGAATGCTAGGCAAAATATAGTCTTTGCTCGTTGTTTAAATTAAACCATAATAAACATACAAGATCATATAGTATTATAATTTTTTATGTTTTATATGACAAGATTATAAAAAATAACAATTATTATGTTCTTGTGTTTGTTATTGTCCGATTTACTATTTACAACAATGACAGCAGATTATATTTTGATGTAGCATACATTAGCATTTGTGGCCTAGTTCAATTTTAGCATCAAGATATCGGACGGCAGCTAAAATGTGGTTGAATTCATGTTTAGTTTTAGCTTTTTTATATAGGTGCATTCAGAAACTAAAACTCGTTAAAAACGAGTATTGCTTGTGGTTAGTTTTGTGAGTGCTTTGTGTATGTTTTGTGTATAATTCTGAGTGTGAAAATCTGAGGCACGTTTTAGCTAAGTTTTAGGCAAGTTTTAACTGCGTTTTAGATTCGTTTTAGCTTCCAAGCAAATGGCGCCGATATAACTCTAAAACAGTAGAGTTAGATGCTGCGCAGACGAGTGCGCAATTGTAAGACACAACTCGTGTCTCGTGAAACGCTGGAATTGTAACGTTCCCTAAAACGCGCGTGCACGCGCGTTTCTTGACTAAAACATAAACATTTCCGGAAATGACGGCACATTTCAGGAAACGAAACGAGGGAAACACAAAAATGTTTTAGTTTCTGAATGCACCTACTGTTGTACTGTATACCTAAAAGACTGCCAACAAATGTCAATGCCAAATACCTGGCGTAAAACACTTCAGTCCATTCGAATTTCCATCTGGCATACAAATATGTTACGTTGAGTTCAGCTGGAAATGATCGAGAAAAGTCCGTTTAATAAATAGAAAGCGAAAAATCAGGAATTTGTAAATGTACCATATAAGGGGATGAAATTGACAGCTGCAATTATGAGAAGCAGAAAAATATGAAATCGGCCATTATGCTCTCGTTTTTTGCATACCGATGCTATATTTTCCTTAACATTAGTTAATTCGAATATAGATGTATATTTCGATGTTTGTCCAATCGGTGGATGAACTGTCTCTTTGACGAATATCAGAATATACAGAAGAGTTATTATGTATATGATTAAATTGATTGCATAAACTGTGACATAGCCATATTTTGATAGGATTAAGCTACCCAATGAAGATCCTATTGGAATTCCGCATGTGAAAGCTCCCTAACACAGAGGATATATATGTATAGACATCGAAAATCGAAATGCAAAATTTATATACTTGTACAAAGCCAAATCTGACTACTCTGTGCGAAGGTTCAGTGATGTCTGCAATGGAACTAATACCTCCTATTAAAATACAAAGACTGTTCCCACCTATTGCGTAAGGTACGGAGGCGAGTAGGATGTAATTGACATTCATTTCAGTCATATAGTAAGCAATGAAGATCATGATGATCATTCCTAGGCCACTGGTAATTGTGGGAAATATCATCAAGAATTTTCGTCCGTTCTTGTCACTCCATGCACCGATGAAAATCGCCAATACGATCGTTGGAAGGTTTTCAAGGAGTGTCTGTATTACGTTTTAGATGTTTATTAAATGTTAATTAGTTGATTGATTATGCTTACTTTATAAAATATGAAATTTGTGGCCTTGGTTTGCGCTTGATCCTCGAGTGTCTTGTTGTTTGTCAGCTGGCGACACACTTCATTCGGATACCCCATTTGCAGTAAGCAGTATTTTTGAATAGTCAGTGATTGTGTGGTGATTCCATTGAATGTCATTGCTATACAATATAGGAAGACTGCTGGTTCGACGGTAATTTGTCTAATATATGTCAGAAGCTTCGTTTTTAGGCTTGTTTCCGCAATCTTGATAACTTTAGATGTATCTAAGATTGTTACTGGATTTTCTTTACGTTGACGATTCATTTTTTTTATAAAGAAAGAAATATTATGTAAATATTTCACTTCAGGAGTGAAATAGAATCGTTATCTTAGTGGAAACTGTAAACGATTTATAACATTTATATTTATAAGAAATCCTTTTTTGGTTATATAATTTTTTTCTCTCCAAATTTGGTCGTAAAAAAACTAAGTGTTATCATTACCGAAAGAAAACAAAAAATTTCCATGAAGGACACCATTTTAATGATGATAAGTCTCAAATAGTACTTTTCCTTCTGTCTTACGAAATAACTTACTAATTGAGGAAATATTTTATATGTATACACAGGGCGTCTTAACTAATGCTTTTAAGTTGAAATTTCTCTCAAACTGTCCATCTCAGAAAAAATCTGTTTGCGTAGTCATCAGTAAAGTGGGTATGTCAGAATTAATGGCGATATAATTTGACCTTTGACCTCTAGAAGTGACCCATTGCGTTCTTAACTTTTTAACCGTTTGAGTTAGTGCCAAATACTCAATTAGGAAGTTGTAGAGCATGGTTTAATTAGTCTAAAAACATAATTCAATAAAAACATTTTCCTATAAAAATTATGAGAAAATTCAGAGAAAACTGCAGAAAAGATCAAGTCAATAGAAAAAAAATTGATTTTATCCAAAAAAACATCTTTTTGCCTCAAAGTCATGACATATCACAAAGAAAGAATCTAAATACAATTAAATTTCTTCAATTTAGATTCAAACTAACGCACGTATTAATGGATGTTTTTTTACAAAAATAGATGTTTTTATGGAGTAAATCAAACTTTTTTCAATCACTTAATTTTCTGTAAATTTTTTGCGTGTTTTCTGCCAGAATTTGTGCAGATGGTTTTTCAATTTTTCTAATAATTTTTATAGGAAAGTGTTGTCATTGAATTATGTTTTTAGACTAATTAGACCAAGCTCTGCACATGCTTGCTCAGTGCTCACATAAATTGCTTTAGTGGCAGCCATCTTGGAAACGATTAGATTGTTGATGTTTTTCGGCTCCAAATAAAGTTTTAGCGAATAAAACCTGTCAATTTTGTAGGTGGGGACTTTATTAACTAACATCCTTAGGATTCCTTGAAAAATTGGCTTGATAATAGGTGAGTTGCAAAAAATATGACAAATCAGGGGTACGTACATCAATGAACATTGTGTCTGCAGAACACGCACCTTCGTTGGCCAGGATGTTTGCTGATGTCTGTCCAAATAGTATGTTATTTATTTTTCACAATTTTATCTATTTTTTTTACCAGATTCTCATGAAATATATTAGCCAGTAATAGACAATTTATCAACTAAATCTAATTTTTATTCAACAGTTAAAACAATAAAAATACTAATGGAAATGCATGAACAATTTTAAAGTGTGTTCATTGAGTAGTCACTTTTTCATAAGGCAGATAAGGAGAAGTGACTTTTCCGTTTCAGGATTGAATGTACCACTTGATTATTCGAGACCGATGGAATTGATTGACTTTAAAGCAGTTGACTGTAATGAGAGCTTACTATATGTAATTTGTACCTGTACAAAGCAATATCTGATGGTTCTTTGCAAAGCCAGTGATATCTGCTATGCAGCTAATAGCTCTTGGCGGGATATTTAGAATATTACCACCAATGCATAAGGGATTGAAGTGAACAGGATGTAATTGACATGCATTGAAGATCATCAGGATCATCCCAATGCCACCACCAAATTGCCGGTAATATCAGGAAAAATTTGCATCCGTTCTTGTCATTCCATGCACCGATGGTAGGAAGGTTTTCCAGATTTGCATTAGGCAGTATATTTACGGATTGCGTGTGACTGGTAGTGATTACATTGGATGTCATACCCAAAGTCATACAATCTAATGATGTCATACCCAAGGTCATACAATCTAATGTCATACCCAAGGTCATACAATTGAATGTCATAGAAAGACTACGGGTTCAATGGTAATGAGTCAAATAAATGAGAGGATTTTCTTGTTTGTTTTCTTGATTTGGTTGTTGATGTTATGATTTGTTACGTCACGAATTTGGTTTTTTACTCTGGTAGTTGGTTCTTTGCTTTGGTTAGCCATTTTTTAGTTCTTTTCTTGATAACTGGCATTAAAATAGAATAGTATGAGATAATGTCTGGAAAAATTTTTGCATGACTCAAATCATTGTGTAATACTACAATAATTTGAGCTATTTAGTGTTTGAAAAAACAATAACATCTATTGTTATTGAGGATGTTTTTATCAAATAATAGAATAGTTATTGAGGATATTCATGACAATAGACAAAAAGTTAATTAAAAAAATAATAATTAGGTACGGACTTCTACCTTCTGGAGAATAGCACTTTTAATAAAATTACATAATGATGTAAGATTTGTTAAACGTGATAATTATTTAAAATAAAAAAAAAAATTATTTTTCCCTACTTTTCATCGTAGGAATTGTTGCTTGAATTTTAGACATTGTGGTCATCTTACAAATTACAATATATCGAGCATGGGATAATGTTTTTTTGTGCTACAGCCATTAGCTCAAGCTTTCGTGATTCTTTTACTTTTAGAAAGATCAAGCTAAGCTGCTAATTACATAAATGGCCACATATAGTTATTCTTTGGAAATAAAGCTTTTATTTGTCTTTGCAAACAGGGAGAGCAAAATATAATTAATATTTGAGCAGATAAAAATTGAACAAATATTTGAATTATTCGATTATCGTTGTCAAATTAATTCTTTGTGCATAGATCCATCTATAGAAAGATAAAAAAAAAATTTAAGAGTACTGGAAGAAATTTTGCTAAGACAATATAAGTTATTTACCCAAAACAAATGACTGGTAAAAGAGCTAGAACGCCACTCATGACATATATAGCGCCTGCAAAATTGAGTCGAGTCATATTGTACACTTGAGTGAACATAACTGAGCCAATGGCGGGCATTGCGGCTTCAGCTGCACTCATAACGGCGGTTACTTTGCCTGAAATATGTAATCATAGAGGCAATAAAACAATTTTCTTCGTTTGAAAAGTATATGTTCTGTTGTCGATTGTCACCTTGTTCTTCTGTTGAAACGATTTTCGACATCATTGTACGGGTTATTGGCATATTCATTCCACTGACGATAGCCAAACAAGTTGCTTAGAAGAGTGAAATATATGGGAAAGAATAAGAAAAATTGTCTTTGTCTTTGTCCTAAAGGCTTACATGCAAAGAGCATCCATCCTTGACTGCTGAATGCGATTATGAGTTCAGATGCTACTTTGGCTATAGAGCTAAGAATTCCAATGATGGCGTCTTGCATTCGAAGTCGTAAAGACATGAAGGGCATGACGAATGTCAAACCTTGAATGGAATTTAACTTTGGTTATTAATCTTTTCCCAAGGTTGGGTAAAATGTCTTTGGCTGAGAATTTTTGGAGTCCAAAGCCTCGAACGTAACGAGGCACACATTGTTGGCCTGCTTATAGTGCTTATAGAAGCTCCAACTAGGCGCTTCTCACTTGAGAAGAGCCCTTGATGCATGCGCATTGTAGGGTTTTCTGCTAGGTTAGGATTCAAAAAATTCTCTCCGGCACGGGAGATTAATCTCGAATAATCATACTCGTACATGTTTTCTCGCTTGCGGGCACTCTTGATCTTACCTCGCAAAAAAACTCGTACTTGTATGATTATTCGAGAATCTCCTTAGCTCTTTGGGATATTACATACTAAACTCTATTTATTATTTCGTGCGCGAAACTCCCATTGGTTAATGACCTATATTGTATTGAAAGTATATATTATGGCATCTTATTTTAATCCTCTAGTCGCGCAACAATAGAAAAACCCAAATGTAAATAATTTTTTAAAAATATTTTACAAGCATTTTCATTTGTTAACAATGGCATGCACATTTTTAGATTACAAAACAATGATTTTTCGACTCAGCTCAACTAGAGAATTAAAATAAGATGCCACAATATATACTTTCGATACAATATAGGTTATTAACAAATGGAAGTTTCGCGCACGAAATGATAAATAGAGTATAGTATATGAGAAATACATTGTATCGAAAGTGTATATTATGACATCTCGTTTTAATCCTCTTGTCGAGCTGAGTTGGAAACTCATTGTTTCGTAGCCCGAAAACGTTCATGGCATTGTAAACAAACGAAAATGTAAAATATTTATTTTTCATTTGTGTTTTTGTATTGTTGGACATTGATTTTTTTTTTGACTCAGGTCGATGAGGGGATTGAAATAAGACTCCATAATATTTGTATATAATTTCGATGAAAGGAATTAATGACATTTTACTTAACCTTGGGGTAAAAGGAGTTTAGAGCTTTGTTTTACTGCACCTAGAAGACAAGCTACAAATACGCAAGATGAATAATTGCTGTATGTGACTTCAGACCATTCGAATTTCCATCTGGCGTATAAATATGTCACATTGTATTCAGCTGGAAATGAAAATTAAACATTGTATTCAGCTGGAAATGGAAATTGAACATGGTATTCAGCTGGAAAAGGAAATTGTGTTGATAAACGTCAAACCAAAAACACTATTGCTAATTAAGTGAACAAATACAAATTTATATTTTATGAATAACTAATGGACTTTTGGATTGGAATTGTACCGTATAAAGGCAGAAAACTAATAGCTGCAGTTGCGATCAATAGAGCAAGATGAAATCTGCCATTGTTCTCACGTTTCTTGCACACTGCTGCCATATTCTCTTTGACATTGCTCAACTTGAATAGAGACGCATATTTTGATGTTTGTCCAGTTGGGCCGTTGATGCTCTCTTTGACAAATATTAGTATATACAGAAGCGTTATTACATATAAAATTAAATTGACTACATAAACAGTGACATAGCCAAATTTGTCGAAAATGAAACCGCCACTTGAGACTCCTGCCGGCAATCCACATAAGTAAGCAGCCTATTAAAGAAGATTAGTAAAACTGTAATATAGACCTTTTTGAAGTTCATACCTGCACAAAGCCAAACCTGATTGTTCTTTGTGAAATGCTAGTGATGTCTGCTATGTAAGCATATGCTGCCATCAATACGCTTAGAGTGTTACCACCTAATGCATAGGGTACGGAAGCGACTAGGATGTAATTGACATTCATTTCAGTCACGTAATAAGCATTGAAGATCATTATGATCATTCCTATGCCACCACCAACTGTGGGTAATATCAACAAGAATTTGCGGCCGTTGTTGTCACTCCATGTACCGAAGAAAGCTGCCAGTAGAATGGTGGGAAGGTTCTCTAGGAGTGTCTACATTTGAGGACAAAAAGTTTCTTAAAGGAGATTAGACAGTTTGCGATTTCTCGTACGAGATTTATTTCATTACGCGATGGCAAAAACGAGATATTGTTAAAAATCTCGCCCCTTTGTTTCAGTGGTTTGACGAAATTTTTGAACAATTTCGTTACACATTGTCGTTAATTTTTTGTCTCGTACGAGAAATCACAAACTGTCTATTATCTTGTTTAATTCGTTTTAAAGTCTGTTTGCACATCTTTATAGTCTATATTGGATTGGCTGGGACCTTTTCACGCAACAATAGGTGCATTCAAAAACTAAAACATTTTCATGTTTCAGTCGTTTCCCTTCCTGAAATGTGTCGTCATTTCCGGAAACGTTTAGTTTTAAGCCAAGAAATGTGCATGCACGCACGTTTTAGGAAACGCTACAATTCTAGCGATTGCGCACTCGTCTGCGCAGCATCCAACTCTACTATTGTAGAGTTAGAATGGCGGCATTTGTTTTAGAAGTTACATGACTGCTTCAAGTCATGTGATAGAAGCTAAAACGTACCTAAAACTTAGCTAAAACGTGCCTCAGATTTTCACACTCAGAATTATACATAAAAACACATAAAACTAACTACACACAAAACTCGTTTTAGACGAGTTTTAATTCCTAAATGCACCTATTGTATTCCAAAGGGAGTCACATGATCTCATCATCAAATGCCGAAACCTGTATATGACAACATCAACAAAATGACAACAACAATTCAATTTATTTGGATACGCCATTTGTCTGATTTTGTCTGTTCTCAGTATTAGATAGAATCGGTCACGAACTATTTCGTGTTGCAGTGTAAAACGGTCCAAGCCAATCCGATATGAACTATAGAGTTATGTGGGCAGACTATATATAGCACACTTTGTACAATTCGAAATCGGTAGCTAGTTCTTGCGCTTGGTCTTCTAGTGTTTTGTTTTGAGTGAGGTGGCTGCAAACTTCGTCCGGATATCCCATTTCCATAAGACAGAATTTGCGAATGGTGAGTGATTGTGTAGTGATGCCATTGAGTGACATTGCTATGGTAAATAGTAAGACGGCTGGTTCGACGGTAATGGCTTTAAAAAATGCTAGGATTTTCATTTTCTTGGTTTGTTTCACATTCTGGTTGTTCATTAAGTTTGTGTTTTCATTTTGAACAGCTCTAGTTTCTTCATCACTACCAGACATTTTTTTTTAAATTTCCTTTTTAATCTGTTATTGAGTTATTGATTACTATTTTTGCATTCATATTTGTTTTTGCCTTAGGAAAAAACAAAAATTTTTTTACTTACCGTACTCAAAATTGGCTGCTTTTTTTGTAAGGAATTATGTTCACATGTTTCTCGATAGGCGTCAGTTTAAAACGGGGAATTCCCCTAAGTCACGTGGTGTTGTATTTGTTTTGCTTGAAATATCGATCAAGGTCAAAGAAGTTCTTTTTAAAACTGCTGGATTAATTTGGGATTAATTCGAAAAAAAAGTTAGCTTACCTAATTTGCTGTAATTGCTGATTGACTAGTGAGGAGTCAGGATTAAATAAGTTAACGTATGGTTACTCAGCTAGATTGTGTCATCCTGATACCCGCATCGAGCTTTGGACTGTTCCGCAGCTAGATGCGTCAGTGCCGGGTGACGGTTACGCACATACGTAGTCACAATGATTACATATCCTTAAAAAAAATTTAAAAAATTTAAAAAAAATTATAAAGGAAATAAAAGTTTTTTTCTGAGCTTTTAAATTGCACTTTCTGTTTTTCTATTTTGGGAGAGATGGCTTTGATTGTGATGTTAGGCTTAGGTGTTGATGATTTCTCATGGGATCTCAGATAGAGCTTATTCAATTTAGAAGATGAAACAACGTGGTTTACAACATGGATTGGAAAAGATGTAAGTATGCCGTTTATCTAAATGGTTATCTTAATTTTGGCTGAAAAAGGTAAAAATAAAAAAATAAAAATATTTTATTTATTTATTTTCAAATTGTATAATCGAGATGGAAAAGAACCGGGAGCACTTCAGGTGCAATCACAACTGTAATTAGTTGAAGAATTTACGCGGTTTTCGCATGACGTATAATTGATTTTGAAAATCGCTGTGGGAGTTGCGACAAACTATGGAAAATATCATTTAATCGGATCTGAAATGAACCGTTAATTAATTACCTGTAAACAAAATCTATTCACGGTTCCTTTATTGGTGATTTTGCTTCGACTGCTCATTATCCCTTAAATTATGTCTTTAATGATTAGATCTGCAGAAATATGAAAAGTGTTCGTTTTGGGAATAAATTAGTTACTTAGCTTATAAACACGCAGAGTTAAAAATCCAAGAAACTTAAGATCTTCTACTTTAATTGGAAGCAAACCGCGGTTTAATCAGAAAGATTTCTTAAGAACGTATTTAATTTCAGCTGGAAATGCTGAGAGAGAGAAAATTAAATCGAACTATCGCTTTCCTGCACAGCACTGCTTGGGAATAAAGGAGCTGGGGTGATGAGAAAAATCAAATGGCTCCTGCCTTATTTTTTTTTTTTTTTTTTTTTTTTATTATTATTTTTTTTACAAAAATTGTGACAAGTTCTTTGAAATTTCCAATGTCAAAGAAGGCACAACGTGAGACATTTGCCAATTTATAATTTTTTTAGTGCTTTTTACTATTCTAAAACCGCGCTTTGAAGTTTTTCAAAAAGTGTTTTTCAGCTGCAGAATTTCCACGACTGGAATGTAATTTGCGGGTAACAGAGTTCTTTGTATGGGTAAAAGAACGTTCCCTTATATAATTAGCTTGAATATTCTATGGGGAAGTGAATATTGATGGATCGGAGGTTTTTATTTTGACATTTGTTTGTTTTATCCGCATTGGTCATAACTAAAGAAGATAGAAAGTGACAGTTATGATGGAAAAAGAACATAGTTGTCATCGAATTTGGCGTCATTGTGAGCAGAATGAGCTATCTCTAAGCAACTGCCGATTGAGGGTATAATCAACAACATCTTTATCCATTCTTGTCACTCCAGAAACCAATAAAAAGTGCTGGTAATAGGAGTAATGGTGTGGGAAGAGTGTAGAGCATGGTCTGAAGCAGATCGTAATTTAACAAGTAATGCAATGATTTATTGCCGGAGTTACCTACTGTACATTAAGAAGTCAGTGGGCAAAGCTGGAGCTTTTTATTCAACATTACGGAATTAAGCCGAATTTAAGAATTTCAAGGCTCGGATTTAAGAACATTCATTTTAATCACTTATGGTGTAATTAATAAACACATGTTACTAAACATTTAAACTAAACTCTATTCCGAAAAGTTGTGGACAAACTCCCATTGGTTGGACGTTCCACTTGGCAGATAATACAAAAAAAAAGGTGATTTTCCGAACTATTTGCGAAAACGCAAATGGGAATAGAGTTAATGCTGGAGACACACTAGGTGCGAATCGCGCGAATCGCCGTCATTTTGCGATTTTTAATCTGCTTACCGTATTTTGTCGATTAAGGGCCGCATCCCCCGGCTGTAGTTTGAAATAAGCGCAGGTTTTAATACGTTTGCAAAGCTAAACGTATTAAATACCTTTGCATAGTTAAACGCAACTTTTTAAGTTGTTTTTATGTTAAAAAACAACTTTAAAAAGTTACGTGATATTGTGATAGCTATGCAAAACTATATAGACGCCGGGGGAAGGAGGGTGCGGCTGCAATTTGAAATAAGGGTCGCGGCCCTTATTTGACAAAATACGGTATTTCCGGTTGCCAAGCGATTTTGAAAGTACATGCTGCCAGTCCTTTTTTGATTGCGATTCGAAATCGCAGCCAATCAGGAGCGATTTTTTTTTAGGGTCATTTAAAATCACAAAGCGGCGCGATTCGCACCTAGTGTGTCTCCAGCATTAGGTAATTACAATAGATTAACATATAGTGACATCTGGTGGCTATATTTCATTTTTTTCAACATTTTTTTTCGGTAACTTATCTTTAAAATCCAACTAAGGAAATTAGTCCTTGATGCTTATCAATTTATTATTGTCTTTTATTTGTTGGGTTATTTTGACCTAAGCATGGTCCTTTGATCAAAGGACCATGACCTAAGTTTCATATAAGGCTACAGATAACATAAACAATGGAAATTTGATACAAACCTAAGCTGACATGTTCACACACTTTGGTTTAGGTCAAATTGAATTTATAGGTTAACGCTTGTCTTTATTTTTTTACTTTCTAGACGTAATGAGGGCTTTGGTTCTGGTTTTGGCTTAGAATTTTAAAAATAAAATTTGTCTTAAAATGTCAAATCAAAATTTCACTCGAGATAAATTGAAAGGTATCACATATAGTGCTTCATCTGATATTCCTTTGTTCCCTGCGTCTGTTGAATGCTTGAGAATATTTCCATTTAAACTGAAGCCAACGTTATGTACCATTTTGCATCAATGCTTTGAGAAGCTGCGCCACAAATAAATGGTGGTGGTATATGCGGAGATTTATCATTTCCCAGAGGCGTTGCATAAATGCCAACCAATATTCGAGCAAAGTGATTTTTCAATGGATATTTGTAGTTTTGATGGTGAATAATGAGCAGATGTCGTTTATTAGTTTTAATTTTTTATTTCTATATTTTGGTTGTCATGTGTTTGTTTTTAAAGAAGTTATCTCACAGAATTATTATAAAACAAACGTATCAGATAAGTGAAAAGAATTGAATCATTGAATTATTGAATTACAGAAGAAAAAAAAAAAATAAATCTGAATTTAAGAATAACACATCGAACCAGTTCTTCAAAACGTCTCCGTTGGAATCAGATCCTGTGTTGATGTTGTTATTGTTGTTTTTTGATAGGGTTTTTTTCCGTTTGTTTTGATATGTATCTTTGAAGAAAAAAATCCGATTTTATTGATGTAATTTTAATTAGTCATCATACTTACATTAAAACCAAAATTGGAAACGCACTAAGACTGGCAGTCACCATATATATAGCACCTTTGAAATCGGTACCTACTGTAGCATTATATATCTGGTTGAGTATTATAGACCCTATGATTGGCGCTATTGCTTCACAGACGTTTAATACTGATGATATTTTTCCTGTTAAAAAAGATATTTGAAACATAAAATTTTGTTTAATGATGATAGTAAACCTTGTTCTGATGAAGTAACTATTTTAGAAATCATTGTCCTGATTATTACACTTGTCAATCCTGCTATCAGATACAGGGGAGATGCTAAAAGAAACTTCTAGGTTAAAGTCGAATTTCGCAGGTGACATTTTAAGTTATCTAAACACAGATTATAATCAGTGATCTATAAATTCTATCCAACAATTCGTGCACGAAACTGAGAAGTGTATTTTTTTTTTTTTACATTGTACTGAAAGTATATATTGTGATATCTTATTTTAATCCTCTAGTCGAGCCGAGTCAAGAAATCATTGTTTCGTAGCCAAAAAATGTGCGCAACAATACAAAAACCCAAATGTAAATAATTTTTTTTAAAAGTGCTTTCGTTTTTGGACCTCCGCGGACGGGACATCTCGGGTCCAGCCATACTTTGTCCTGTCCGCAGAGGTGTCCCGTCCACAGAGGGGACCCCTCCGGTAGACGGGACAAAGCCCTTTGTCCCATCCGCAGAGGTAATGGTCTGTGATTGGTCAGTTTCAAGTTAATTTTTTCAAAAATTCAGAATTTTAAATCAAAAATTCAGAATTTTAAATCAAAAATTCAGAATTTTAAATCAAAAATTCAGAATTTTAAATCAAAAATTCAGAATTTTAAATCAAAAATTCAGAATTTTAAATCAAAAATTCAGAATTTTAAATCAAAAATTCAGACTTTTAAATCAAAAATTCAAAATTTTAAATCAAAAATTCAAAATTCGCAAACAAATTCATTTTTTTAAATAAAGATTCTAAAAATTTCTAATTTTTCAAAAATAATTATGCAAAATTTATTGTTTTGTCCCGTCCGCGGAGGTCATTTAGACCGAACGGGATTGGACGAGGTGTCCTCTGTCCTGATCGCAGAGGTGTCCCGTCCGCAGAGGTAAATTTCTATTGGTCGGGATTGATCGGGTCGGGTCCAGCCAATATCGTCCCGACCACAGAGGTATCCTGTCTGCGGAGTGTCCCATCCGCGGAGGTTTTACTGTACGAAGCAATGATTTTTCGACTCAGCTGAACTAGAGGATTAAAATAAGATATTAATATATACTTTCAGTACAATGCGTAGGCCATTAACCAATGGGAGTTTCGTGCACGATTTGTTGGATAGATCGAGTTTACCCGCAAACAACATCCATCCTTTAACGCTGACACCGATGAATACTTCACTGATTATTTTGGCAATTGCACTTACGACACCTATGGTTATGTCCTGCCATTTAAACAATTTTTTCAAAAGAGGTAGAACCAGCATTAAACCTGAATTGAAATTTTTGAAATTAATTAAAAGTTTGTTTATAATTGTAAATTTACAATTTTACCGAGGAAATTGAATACAAGTTCAATTGTTGAGTAATTAGGAATAACTACTTCGTCCCAATCGAATTTAAGTCTTGTATACATGAATGTCAAATTGTTTTTAGCTGTGTTAATATACAATATAGTTAAAAATGAAAACGGATATTATTTGTTATTTCAAGCTTGTACAGTATATCTACCATATGTGGGCATGAAACTGACTCCAACTGTGAGGAATAGGATGAACAGGTGTTTTCTGTCA
>JH431897.1:225083-237417 GCA_000239455.1 Strigamia maritima | reverse complement strand
GGTGACATTTTAAGTTATCTAAANACAGATTATAATCAGTGATCTATAAATTCTATCCAACAATTCGTGCACGAAACTGAGAAGTGATTTTTTTTTTTTTTTTACATTGTACTGAAAGTATGTATTGTGATATCTTATTTTAATCCTCTAATCGAGCCGAGTCTAAAAATCATTGTTTCGTAGCCAAAAAATGAGCGCAACAATACAAAAACCCAAATGTAAATAATTTTTTTAAATTACGACACTTACGACACCTATGGTTATGTTCTGCCATTTAAACAATTTTTTCAAAAGAGGTAGAACCAGCATTAAACCTGAATTGAAATTTTTGAAATTAATTAAAAGTTTGTTTATAATTATAAATTTACAATTTTACCGAGGAAATTGAATACAAGTTCAATTGTTGAGTAATTACTAATAACTACTTCGTCCCAATCGAATTTAAGTCTTGTATACATGAATCTCAAATTGTTTTTAGCTGTGTTAATATACAATATAGTTATAAATGAAAACGGATATTATTTGTTATTTCAAGCTTGTACAGTATATCTACCATATGTGGGCATGAAACTGACTCCAACTGTGAGGAGTAGGATGAACAGGTGTTTTCTGTCATTATTTTTCCGTTTCTTTATAAATGTTGTAAATGTCTGCTTTACATTGTCAAAATTAAAAAATTCCAAACATTTGTTTCGACCTTTCTGAATGTCGACAGATTCTCTGATGAAGAATATTACGTAGAGAGCATTTAGGAACAGGATTCCTGCACCGAAGAGGAAAACTGGTTCATACGTCTTATTAAAGAATTTGAATAATTGCCCTCCTAGAATCGTCCCCACAGGTGCACCGCATAAAAGTGCAGACTAAAAAAATATTGTTGCACTAAAACAAACTTTTCTATGTACTACATGCCATTGCTAGACATTTGGCTACTCAAGTAAATCGCTATGACTCAGAGAAAATCAAGTTTAGTCATAGACCTACACCAACCGGACTAGGAACTCGAAGCATTGTTGTTCATGCTACACACTGCAAATCTAGGTGCCTGAACTTTGTTTTAGGCCCTTCATAATTAGTAATCTGAAGTGTCTAGTGTCTATATGTAAGACAATTGAAGTGTTCAAAAATAATTCAGTCTAAAATCAGTTATGACTAATGTTTTATGTAGCTATGGATCTTATTTGTAGGCACTACACTGACTTTATTTTAGCCAAAAATGAAAAAGTGTGTGGGTCAAAATTTCAGACACACATTATTCTTGTCTTTAGACATGATTTCAGGATATAAATAAAAGATGTACCTTGTTTTTTTTTTAGACATTGGGTCATGTGAATAAAAATGTAGTATTTACTTGAAGCAAAAAGTAAAAGTAAAAGCATTTGCTTCAAGTAGAAGCAACTAGTAAAAGCAAATGCTTAATTTCATATGAATAAACATTTGCTTTTACTCGGTAGCAAAAGCTCTTTTCAGTGAAGATTTTGCTTCATTCTAACCTACATTTCTATTGTTGATTTTCTGGGTCATATGAATAAAGTGAAGTTTATTCATAATTTCCAAAAAATTACTGAGAAAATAATTTGTAATCTATTACACATTTTTACTATTTAACCTGTATGATTCACTGTAGTCCTCATCTCGAGTTTCAGTGTGTGATTTGTAGTGCTTTTTGGCCTTGAAAACACAATTAAATAGCAGGGTCTGTAGGAACAGACTGAAGTATGAATTTTATTCTTAAGAATGAGAGTATTTGCTCCAAAATTATGAAGTAAAAGCATAAACTTCACTTTATTCATATGACTCTTTGAGATGACTTTATTTCAGTCAAAAATGAAAAAGCATGGGTAGATTATGCTGTGACTTGTACTCAATTTTTTAAGAAATAATACATGTTCAAGATGTGACAAGAAAAATTTTTGGCTCTAAATACTACTCTATAGACAATAAAAATGTCCAGCATAAAAGTAAGCATTTTTCCAAACTACATTGTATGAGAAAAAGCTTATATTCAGTCATTTCTCTGATCCTGACTGTATTGTGGGCAAAAAAAGAAATCTTTTTTTATGTTTTGAAATCTCTATATTTTAGTAAAATTGTAATCAGTCTTTTTGTCTAAAATTTAGATCTATGGATTTTAGCAGTTTTCTGTCTATTTTCTTTTCATTAGCAGCAGTTCGAGCAACTTTTTGTCTTTTGTACTGCAGTCACTCAAAAATGGTCACATTGATTTTTAGGCTCGCTCAAACATTATTAAATGGAACCAGTATTTCGGTAGCTCTCTAGATTTACAGTGCAGGTGGAGGACCAGTCGTTCCAGGAAGTGTCTTAGTTGTTGCTTGAAAATATCATTCATTGCCATTGTTACAACACCTTTCTACAACAATAGTGCTCAAACCAACAGCCACCTCTCTTCTTATTTATAGCTGAAGTATAATGGAACATGTTTCTACTATACTTCTGCAAAACAGAAAGTGAAAAACTTAAGCTGTCTATACCCACAATGCTCGAGTTTGCAGTCCAGATAGTGTAGGTGTGTGGTTTAACGATGTTTAAGCGGCAACTTAGGCCAATTGTGTCATAGCACGGTTCTGTAAAAGTAAAATAATTACCGCTACTATGCCATATCGGAGTGTCCTTTTTTCAGGAGTTGTTATATCTGCAATATAACTCATGACACCTGTATCCATAACGAGCATGCTGCCAGTCAAAGCAAAGCTAGTTGATGACAAAAGTAGGTAATTTTCATCCCATTCGGTCTTGTACGCTGTGAGTGCTAAGAGTAACATGGCTACACCTGCTCCGATATTGGGAACAGTTAATAAGAACTTGCGGCCAAATTTGTCGCTCCACGAGCCGATGAATAAACCCCAGAATATGCTGGGAAGGGTGTCCATAATAGTCTGGAAATTTATTAATCTTTTATAGTTGAGTATTTGGAGTAGAGAGGCGCAATTACTCACTTTGAACATCATAAAGTTGGCTGCATATTTCTGGGCTTCTTCTTGTTCTGTTTCATTGTCAGTTAGGTTGCGGCATGCTTCTTCGGACAAATTCATTCGATGGATACACACTTTATGGACTATGAGGCTCTGATCCATGACATTGGCCATAAGTAATCCGACGAAATGTAGAAAGATGGCAGGTTCTACAGTTATGTTGGTTATGATGTTGACAAGTCTATTCTTCAAACATGGTCATCTGATTTTTTAACTTCTTTTTCTATTGAAGTGGTTGGTTTATCAGCCATTTTGCTCTTGAGTTGAGGTAAAATGGTTAGTGTTTGGTTTCTGGTGGTACTACTGTATTCGTGTTTGGTTTCTGGTGGTACTACTGTATTTCTCTGTTGGTAATTGAGATAACAGATTTGATTATACTAGTTTACGGAGAATTTTGCAATAACACTTGATTGATAAACGATTATATATTATTGATATAAAGTTAAGATTAAAAAATAAAAAACCAGACTTTTATTTAAATTAAATTACGGTAATTTAAAAAGATGATAGACTACAGAATATGCTGGAAAGTATGTCTAGGACAGTCTGTAAATTTATTGTTTTTTTGTAGTTTAGTTTTTAAAGTAGAAAGACGCGTTTAAATGAGAAATGGGAGTATTTCTTCACTTTTTGAAGAAAATACCAGTTTTATGCGATACCACATTCAGAGTGAAAGTGATGTGCAGGAAAGTGTGCAACGTTGGTCTTGTGATATAGTGATTTGTGACTACAGGTTGCATGTAGATAGACAAACTGATACGAAGCTAAAGTGAACGATTACCGCCCACATGTAACGGCAGAATTGTGAAAAATACTCACTTTGTACATCAAGTTGGTGGTGTATATTCTTGATCTGCATGCGTCTTCAATGTGTTATTACTTATTGTGGGTTCGGTGAAAACGTTTTGATTTTTTAAAATAATACCGGTAATTATTATTATTATTTTATCCAACAAGCCTTTAGCCTGTTTGCTGCGCTTCCGGATAACTCGCCCGAGAACCCTGACCTCTGACCCCTGTGCCATTGTTGCCGGATGACAAATGCACAGCCAAACCCCGTTGCAATACCACAACTCTGAAAGTTGATTATTGGTTGTTGTTTGTTTGGTTGCCATTGGCGACGCCGTGTTGCCAAGAACAATGCACGGAAACCGAACCCCAATGTGACAAAACCATCAAACCACACACGTTCCAATGGTCGAGCCGTTGTAATGAGGTTTGGACGTGCCATCTAGCGGCGAAAAACAGCGGGAGACGACAATCGCAACCGAATAATCGCTAGCCGGTGCGTCGTAAGCGTGACGCCCTCATTACAACGACACAACCATTGAACTGCGTGGTGCGGTAGTGTCGTCATACAGGAGATCAAACCTTGCTCAAAATATATAGATAATGGCATGTAACTTATATATTTATTTTAAATTAAACAAATGTTGATTTGTGGGTCACTGCAATAACTGTTGAAATAGCTTTATGTCAATTTAATTTGATTTATTGTTTGAAGGTCGGGATTTGATAGTAGAAATTAATTAAGTGGGATATTCTCATTGATTTTATATTTGGTAATCTGGGCAATAAATTTTTATTGAAATATATCTCAATTAGATTCAGTACCTAATTGAGATATATTTCAATAAAAATTTAAACATATCAGTTAAGTGAAAGGATTGTATCAATTTAAAAAAATTATTAGTTAATAATGATAATTCATTAATAAGAAATCTTTACTCAAAGAGAACACATTGAGCCAGTTCTCCTATACTTATCCACAGAAAACACTTCTACAGGGTCAATTGGAATCAGGTCCAATGTTGAAGTTGTTTGTGGATTGGCTATTTTCTTCCTTTGCTGGGAAATGTATCTAAGAAAAAAAATCAAATTTTGTAGAAGTAATTTTAATAAATGATTATCGATTTTCTTTTGTTTACTTACATTAAAACTAAAATTGGAAATACGGCTAGACCGGCAATCACGAAATATACTGCACCTTTGACATTAGTGGCTTTAGTGGCATTATACACTGGGGTAAGTATTGCAGACCCTATGATAGGCACTATTCCTTCAGCAATGCTTATGACTGATATTATTTTTCCTATACAAAGATTAACAAAAATTAATTTTTTAGTGGGATCTAACAGATTATTACTAGACCTTGTTCTGATGCAGAAACCCTTCTCGAAATCATTGTTTTAACTATTACACTTGTCAATGCAGCCAGCATAAATATGGGAGCCGCTAAATAAAAGAATAGACAATAATTTATTGACATTTATTATAGAGGGTTTGTACAACTGAAAATTAGACAAACGTATCAACGTAAGATTTATCAATGTATGTTTTAGATGTAAATACGTTGATACGTGTTGGTTAAAACATCAATGATCAACGTAACAATTAAGTTTACATAAACATGCTTTTCTGGAAAATGACGTCATCATTTATCAAGTGGAAATGTGGAATACTCCATTTTTTACGTTTCTAGTTGAGAAATGATGACGTAATTTTCTGGAAAAGGGTGTTCATGTAAACTCAGTAATATGATCAATATGTTAAGGCATAAAGGTATTGTTATGCGCATGCACATAACAAATAAGAAACAACACGAGACCACATTGAAATAAAGTTGGAAAATCAATGGCTTTAATGTTCTCATAACATCCGTACTTGGTGAAAAACAAACAGCCCAGACTCCATCACCTATATACATCACCTGAGGCTGAGGTAACATGCGGTAGTTTTAAGTTTCCCCGCTAGGGGTTGCTTGCCTTTGTGATTTATTGTCCATGGCAACGAAGTGATGTCTGTCGTCTAATAAATGACATCAAGTGATGAAGGAAGTGGAGTGGTGAAGTAACATTCAGTCTCTGATTCTGTTGGAGTCTCAGGTAGCTTAATGGTAAAGCACCCAACTGGCAATTGGGGGATCTGGGTTCAAGTCCCGGTCCGGGCTCCAATGGAGTCTGGGCTGTTTGTTTTTCACCAAGTACGGATGTTATGAGAACATTAAAGTCATTGATTTTCCAACTTTAGCACATAACAAAGCAATCAGCCTTCTGTTTTTGCCGACATTTGCAAAAATGACGGGGCGACTACATGGTAGAGGCCAAAGATGCAGTATTAGAGGCCGAGGATGCAGTATTAGAGGCCGAGGATGCAGTATTAGAGGCCGAGGATGCAGTATTAGAGGCCAAGGACGTGAAAATAAAGAACTATCGCTGCCACCACCACACCATCACCGTTGACTGCAACAGATATTTTGAATCAGATCGAGTGACACCATGTTGTTACATTGTTACGTTGATTTTTTTGTTCAAAAAATTACTACCGTGTTTACTAATTCTGCATATCTTATAATGTTAAATTGTTAGTTTTCCCGTCTCGCCCGCTTGGTGCGCTGCTTATCAGTCGGCTTATCTAGCCCCCTAATCTGGGATTGAGCCATCAAGCACTGAACAAAGGACTTTGAGGCTAGTGTCGCATCTGTCTACCTCCCCTAATCTGTGGTTTGTGGTTATGTGCATGCGCATAACAATACGTTCATATGTATGCCTAAACATATTGACCACCGTATGAATTTAATTGTTACGTTGATCTTTGACGTTTTAACTAACACTTATCAACGTATGACGTTTTATACGTTTGTGCAATTTTCAGTTGCGCAAACCTTCTAGTATTTATCAAAATATTATAAGTTACCTGCAAACAACATCCATCCTTTTACACTGATACCGATTAATATTTCACTGAGTATTTTGCCAAAGGAACTTATGATCCCTATAGTTATGTCTTGCCATTTAAACAGTTTTGACATGAGAGGTAACAACAGCATTAAACCTGAATAGAAATTGAAATTGAAAATTTTGGTTATATTTGTAAACATACATTACACTTTACCAAGAAAATTGAATACAAAGTCAGCTGTTTGGTAATGACCAAATGTTTCTTCGTCCCATTCAAATTTGAGTCTTGTATACGTGAGTGTTAAGCTGCCTTTAGCTGTATAATAAAAAAAACAATTATGCCGATAATGATGAAAATTAATATATTTCAATCGTACCATATAAAGGCATGAAAATAACAGAAACTGCTAAGAGTAGCAAGAATAATTGTTTTCTGCCATTGTTTTCTCGTTTCTTTATAAACGTTACCCATGTTTGCTTGACGTTTTCAACATTTAAAAATTCTAAACACATGTTTCGACTTTTTTTAATGTCGACTTTGACCGACTCTCTGATAAAGAATGCTACGTAGAGTACGTTTAGACCGAAGACAGCTGCACTGATGACGAAAACTGGTTCATAAGTGTAATTGAAGTGTTTGAAAATTTGACCTCCAATAGTCAGCCCTACCGGTGCACCGCATAAAATTGCAGCCTAAAAACATTGTTTCACAAAAACAGACAGCACTTTAGCAATGGTTTTGCAAGTCTAATGTAAAGACTGAGAAGTGAACTTTCTTTGCATTGTACTGAAAGTATATATTGTGGTATCTTATTTTAATCCTCTAGTCGAGCTGAGTCGAAAAATTATTGTTTCGTAGCCAAAAAATGTGCGCAACAATACAAAAACCCAAATATAAACAATTTTTTAAAAATATTTTACAAGCATTTTCGTTTGTTAACAATGGCACGCACATTTTTGGACTACGAAGCAATGATTTTTCGACTCAGCTCAACTAGAGAATTAAAATAAGATACTTTTGGTACAAAGCATAGGCCATTAACCAATGGGAGTTTCGTGCACGAATTGTTAAATAGACTTTAAACTCAAATAATTACCGATACTAGGCCATATCGGAGTGTTCTTTTTTCGGGGGTTGTTATATCTGCAATGTAGCTCATGACACCTGTATCCATAACAAGCATGCCGCCAGTCAAAACAAATATAGCTGATGACAAAAGGATGTAATTTTCATTCCATTCAGTTTTGTACGCGACGAGTGCTAACAATAACATGCTTACACATGATCCGACATTGGGGACAATTAATAAATATTTTCGACCAAATTTGTCGCTCCACGAACCGATAAACAAACCCCAGAATACACTGGGAAGGGTGTCTAACACAGTCTGCAAGTTTATCAATCATTTAGTTTGAGTATTTGAAGTAGAAAGGCGCGATTTACTCACTTTGTACATCATGAAGTTGGTTGCATAACCCTGGGCTTCTTCTTCCATTGTTTTATTGTTGATTATAATACGGCATTGTTCGTCAGTTAAATTCATTCGATGGAGACATACTTTACGGATTATGAGGCTCTGAACCATCACATAGGCCATAAGGAATCCGGCGAAATGTAAAAAGATGGCAGGTTCTACAGTTATGTTGGTTATGGTATTGATGAGTAGGTGCCAGCAGGATTTGCTTTTGTTTTCATTCGGGTTTTTAACTTCATTTTCCGGTGGTATAGTGATCTGACTTGGTTTATTGGCCATTTTGTTCCGACTTATGAGATGAAATGACTACTGTTGGGTTGGATTTTAATGAAATTTTGTGATTTTAGCGATCGTTTTTGACTGATAAGGATATTTTTGTTGATGATAAGCATACACGGTCATTGAGTAAAAAATAACTGCAGATTGATTATAAAATTTTGGCAACCAAAAAATTACACTTGATTAGCCAATCATTAAATAATGTAGAAATGCAATAACTGTTGAAAACTTGAAATAGCTTTAACATGAATTCAATTACCGTATATACTCGCGTATAAGTCGAGGATTTTTGGACCAAATTTTTTATTTATTTTTTTTTAAATTTTTTTATTTTATTTTATTATTTTTTTTGGTTCGATTTATACGCGGTTCAATAGCCGTTTTAAGTTTTAAAAAAATAAAATAATAAAAAATAAAATTTAGGGGGTCGAATTCAATGGTTTTTGACACGTTTTAAGCCAGGGTCGACTTATACGCGAGTATATACGATATTAATGTTTTCAGTTAGCTTTTATTCATTGTGCGAATAATAGGATTTAATATCGGAATTTAATTAACAAATGTGATGCCATAGATGATTTGCAATGAAATAAAGGAATACTGATCTGTGCAATAAATATCTGTTAAAATTGTTGAAATATCTTAATTGCAATTTTTGGATTCAGTAATGAACTCACTTTCACTGCTCATTATTAAACATTATTAAGAGTGACAAACATTGGATGGGAATTAATGCAGACACAGGAAATTAGCATGTAAAATCAGTGAATCAGAAGTGGGAATCGAACCGCAATTCCCCTGATTACTGGTCAGTTAATATAGGTACGTAACTTTGACCTTTCTGATTGGATTTGTCAATTACAGTTCGTGGTAATCAGGGGATTTGTGGGTGATCCCCAGCTTTCAATTCTTCTGAATGTCACTGGGTCAGTATAATAGCATTATTATTGATTTAGTGATTTTTTTTTACACATTAATTTGCATCGTTATTTAATTTTAACGTCACAGGTGACAAATGTAATTCAATGAAGTCAATGTGACATTTTTAAAATAAAATTTACATTTTTCCAAATTTTAATTAATTTTGGTCCAATAAAAACCCTCGTTTTTATGACCTATAAATAAGTGCACGTTGTTGAATGGTAATTCGGTTTTTGTCTCGCAATTGTAATATAATTTAAATTTCGATTGGATTAAAATTTAAATAATTATTTAATTATTTAATCCTGTTAGTATTGGAAGTGAAAAGATGATACATGTGACATTTCATTATCTCCTGTCAGCTGGTGCGAGTTAAAATAATAACAAAATGATGGATGATATGTGTCTGGCTGTGTTGATTCAGATTTTAATTGGTTTTGTATATACAAACACATCACTGACAGAAAATACACAACTCGTTATTAATTTTTTTTTTTTATATATTAAATATTGAAATAAAAAATATTTAGGTGACGGAAATTAAAGATCATCTTTTATACCACTTGGTTTTTAATTTATGTCGTGTCTGACAAGAATGTAAATAACTGTTATATCCACCCAGCAATTTTTTTACGGCGACCAGAGAATTATATTTTTTGGTTGGTGATGGCAAAGCAAAACCTGCTCTGAATTTAGATTATTTTTTTTATAATTATATATACAGTATTTTTTTTTTTTTTTTTTATTTTTTTATTTTTTTGAGTCGTAGGTTGAATGTAATAAAAATTGTTTTGAGTTGTTTTACGAGTAGTTGCATGTGGTTTTGACGTTTTAGTAATTTACATGTTTTGATTTCAGCATGTCGGGCCTTCATCAAGCAGCTTTAATGGGAAATGTGGAAATAATGAAGTTGTTATTGGAGAGCGGAGCTGCAGTTAATATTAAGGATATGAGAGGTAAGGAAATATTTTAATTATATTATATCTAATTAGATCAAGTTTTTTATATCAAAATATTAAATTTCTGAAAGAAAAAAAAATTATTTATAATTTTCCAGTTAATTAATCTGTTTTTCCAATGGAAAATAATGGAATTTGGAAAAATAAACAACAATTAAAATATATTTTTATAGTTTTTTTTTATTTAATTTTTTTTTTTTTTTTTTTTTAAAAAATATGTTTTGTGTAATAAATTAAATCTATAGATGTTATTAACGTTATGAACTAATTAACTGATTCTGTCACAGGCATGCGTCCAATTCATTACGCCGCATGGCAAGGACGTCCCGCTCCCGTGGAGTTACTTTTGCAATGGAACAGCTCATTGAATGAGCAAGCCGGCGAGGGTGAGACACCTCTCCATTTAGCCTGCCAGCATGGCCATTATGAAGTGGTAAGTGAAGGCAGAATGCGTGCATATTACTTTGGAGAATAAAATTCCGAAACACTATCATGGTATTAAATTTGAAAATGCCTAAAGACTTTTTCACGTGTGACATCAGTCCTCTAACATTATCCAATTTTCTATCTTCCTTCAAAGAATTATTATTTTTTTTTTTTTTAGATTTTTTTTTAAAATGGTTGCGAAAAAGGAATGTTTAATTCATAACTCGTATTATATATATATATATTTTTTTTTTTTTGAGATTTATTACTGGATTGAAATTAAAAATTAGCAAATTCATATTTTATTGCATTGATTATGCTTTATTACTTGAAATTGGCGGCACTTTAGGCGTGAAATTAATTTCTTTCATTTTTTATTTGTATTTTTTTTTTTTTTTATTTACAGACGAAATTACTACTTTATTATCACGCGGGTCTTTTGATTCGGAACAAGACACACAAAACGCCTCTTGATTTGGCTTGCGAATTCGGAAGACTGAAGGTTAATAAATTAAATCATGTTTTCTGACCCGTTAAAATTGAAAATCATGCTGGGTCACATATCTGATTTGACCCGGAAATAAGGGCCTTCAAAAAAAAAAAAATTCTGTTTCCGCTCGTATTTGGAAATGAAAATCATAATTCACGAGGAAAAACAGCTTTTGAATGCCCCTAATGATTAAATATCGTTTTGAAAACGGTCGGCTAATATATAAAAGTGATATTTGATGTACATTTTAAATTTCTCCATCCGCTTTAGGTGGTGGAATTGCTATTAAATAGCAATCGATGTTCGCCACTGCTGGAAGATTCCCCTCAGGACACATTAGATAACACTCGCACCACTTGCCTTCACCTTGCTGCCAAAAATGGACATGCGGATATAGTCAGGTGAAGTGTTTAATATTAATCAGAAATTATGGCCCGGATTTATGAAAGTTTTGCCAATTTTACAAATTCTAGCTTAGAGCGCGCTCTGTTGTTAAAAAACACAAATTGAATAGAGCAACGCCAACCTGTGGCATATATTGTGTGTAGGCCTAATAATAAAAATATGCGCTGGGGGTAATTGAGTTGGAGGAGAGTTTTTCCTGGAATTTTAATGTTTTTAATTTTCTTTGAAATGCCAGTGCTGTAGTTTAGTTAATTGCAACCTTTCGGTTCGAGTCGAATGACCTTTTGTCGCAGCAAAGCATTAGTGTGAATGTCTTACAGTTAGTATATGGTGAGTAGTTTTGCTTTCATTATCTGTCCAGTCAGCAGGAGGTCGTATATTGCTGGTGTAATTCATGCGGAAACTTCTCATTTCTACTGTATCCGTGCGAAAAGCTATCATAAGCTTAAATAAATTATTTTCATGCAAGCACGTTGTGTAGTTTGCTCGTGAACCGCAAATACGAGTAAACAACACAGTTTGTTCTGGACTTCATTCCTGGAGAAGAAAAAAGGAAAAAAGTGACGTTGTCAGTAAATATTAGCTGAGTGGATAGACTTCTTAGTAATTGCTTTAGATGGAGGAATTTTTAAGGAATTTTTTTTTGTAGAGGGAAAAAAATAATGGATAGATATGAAAATTGGAAGAAAGGAAAATTTTGAAGAAG
>JH431897.1:127265-197041 GCA_000239455.1 Strigamia maritima | reverse complement strand
TTTTTTTTTTTATTGAATTAATTCTAAAGTTTTATTTGAATCTGAAATGTAATTTTTATTTTTTTTTTTTTTTTGTTATGTGTAACTGGAACGGTAAATGGCAGTAACGAATTGCGTTTTCCGGTAACGGTAATGTCAGTAAGGTTGTTTCCTGTAACGGTTTGGTCTAAGTGAGATGTAGTGAAGGTGCTGTAATGTGTAGGGTTATTTTATAAAACGTTTTTTATTTTATTTTTTTATTTTTATTTTTTTTTTATTTTTATTGTGCAGTGACAGGTGGAAATTGGTTTTTGAAGTTGAAGTGTGTTTAGGGAAGGTAATAATGTTAGTTCTGACTTTTGATGGATGTTTGAATGGAATTCGCGATTGGGTCTGCGTTTGGAGTTTGCGAGAAGAATTATTGAGGTCATTTTAAGGTGTGGAAAGAGTTATGTAATTATTCGACATTCCATTTGCGATTTTTCTAATGAGTTTGATTCTTTTTTTGCGTCTAGTCTCTGCCTGTGTAGTAAATTGAAGTTGATGTACTTTGATAGATTTTTTTTGTTGGATTTGCCCTTGATGCGCATCATATAAAATGATGATTGATTACAGTGTGCAAGAAAAATTGAAGTTGACGAAAATGGAAAGAAAAAAAAAAACTTTAAAAAATGGTCGAAAATTGTTCGTTTTTTTTTTTTGCCCACTTAAAATATTTAAAAGCATTTTACTGTAAATAAACAAGAAAAAAAATGTTTATTACAACTAAATGTTAGTCTCCTGAAAATTATTCTATCATCAAATTTCCATTTTCCGCTACATAAATGTCAAGAGAATGAAAAATCAATATGGTGACCAGATGTGCATAGCCGATCCTTAGCTCCACCAACCTATTATTACCACGAAACTGACGAAAAAGGATGTAAACTTGACATGAAAATGAGATGACCTCAGGCCATTGAATGCTCTCATTATCAACACGACACAGAAACAGGGAATCACTTTTGGCGCCATTTTTCTAAGGTCATCCGCACAAACACGAGGACACGTGAAGAATCCTGCCTTTTCTTTATCGACAGGGTGTGGAGACACACAGCTGTGTATTAAATGCGCCCCCTCCGAGTTAGCCTTTCCCACCCAGGTGTCCCATCTCATTCGAGAAGAATGAAACCCCCGAAGGGAATAAAAGGACCTCAAACTGGGGCCCGGGATGAAGTGGCATTCGACAATCACGATGATGCCCTTCGAGCCAAAGCGAAAATGAAATCGACTAACTACAAAAACAATCCAATACGTCAAACAAGCTAGGAAATTAGTCAACAAGAACTTGGAGAAAATGTCTCGACGAAGGCTGAAACAATATTCCGCCGCAGCACAATGCGCCATTCTCGCGATGTTGGTTGTCAGTGTCAAATGTTGGCCATTTATCCCGAGCCAGGGACCGAGTTGACAGCTCCTAACCACTGACCAATAAATCTTAAAGTGTCAAAACCCCCTCTCGCGTGCATTTGAGGCTTTTTGCTGGATTTTTTTTCGCTCTTTTGGTTCGTGTCCCAGATGAAGCCATGTCGTTTCAGTGTTTCAGTTTTTGTCGACGAGGCAACGGGAGGGAGATGAGCAGGTCGAAGGTGTTGGGTGACATGAGTTGGGGGATGGAAAACTCTTAAATCGATCAGTTTAAAGATGAAGTGGGATTTGGATTACTTTTTTCTATCTGGTTTACGTGGACCTGGTAATTTTTGCTGAAGATCAAAAGACCAAAGATGAAGAAGTTTTGAAGAAAATAATGAAGAATTTCGAAATTGTGGACTTAAGCGAAATCAAGAGTCTCTTAAGAGTCAAATTTTTGAATGTCGAAGGTCGTACTATTAACAGAAGCTAAGTGTAGGTGGACGTGGCACGTGGGTGCAAGAAGATTTTTTTGAGTGAGGTTATTTTTGAGGTCATTTGTGGTTCTGTAAAAGGAATCTTTGTGTGTTGAAGCAACCTCCTGTTGCGAGGGAGTTGCTTCTATTTCGAGAGGTAGTAATAAAAAATAAAAAATAAAAAATAATAATGTTTGTTCAACAATATCGAACGATTTGTGTTTTGTGTCGTGTTTTTAGTTTTTTTGGGGGGGGGGTTTAATGTGGACTTTTTGAGTGAAATATTTTTGCATCGAGGTCAGTTGAGTTCAGCAGACATTGGGTCGCAGACTTGATGTCTCCTCCTTACTTTGAGAGTCGCTGATGGGCCGAACGATTATGGCGCCAACAGTTGGGGGTGGCTATGTTTGACCCTCCTTCGGGCTAAGAAAAGTTGTAATCTGATGAAGAAAAGAGAAAAATGGCACCTTGTTCCTTGCTTGACCTCTGACAAGGCGGGGATCATTGTCACCTGTGAGCTAAGCCCCGAGTGTGTGCAGGTTTTCTTAATCCCCGGGCAGCCATTTTGGTGTAAGTAAGATGGCGTTTTGTTTTTTTTGGTGGGGGAAGAAATTAAAAATAAAAAAAGTTGGGGAAAAAAAAGAGGTCATCAGCGGGAAATCGAAGCTCCATTTAGAAAAAAGGGTTTGTTTCTTTTTTATGGTGTTTAATTTACAAAATGGCTGTAGAATTAACAAGCACACATTGCAAGTGATAAAAATTTAAATTTATTCAAATTCTGATATTTTTGTGTGCAACTGTAAGTGCGGTTGTGTAATTAAATTCAAAGGTTATAACTCGAAGACTCGAAGGAACACATGCACAGACACTTCGATGAGGGATAGGGAACAATATAATGCGGCAAGGCGGTGCTGCCATCTGGTGTCAATGTAATTTAATTTTTTTTTTTTTTTTTTTTTTTTGTTTTACAAGGACAGATTTGTTGAAAGATTTGTTTGTTGTTGGAATGGGAAATCTATTAATTTCATCAACTGTTTTGACACATTTTTGATTTTTTATTTCTTTTTTTTTAAATGTAATTTTGATTTTTTAATATAAAATGAAGAAATCAATTAATTTTTTTAAAAATATTTTATGGATGATTTGGTTTGATTGAAGGGTTAATTTGAAATGAAACGGCATTAATGGGGTTATTTCCCCATTTCAAGATGATGTTTTAAGACAAATTTGTTCTGTCAGATGACCTCATAATAGGAGGCACTGAGCCAAGGGTTGAAAGACGTTGAGGGACGACGAGACATGGACTTGATTAGGTTACAATGGTTAGTAGTGATCGTTTGTGCCAAAAGGAAAATTGTTCTTTTTTATCGCTGCAGAGTGACCTCCGTCTCCACATTCTAAAGTGCTGAGTAATGGAATAAACCGCAATAATAACTATATACTTTATTCTCCACTCTCTAGAATAAAAAAATAATTCTGAAATGATCATTTTTATTTTTTATTTTTTACTTTTTTATACTCCTGTGGGGGAGATAAAATTTATATTTATTGTGTTGATGGGTTGAGTCTTATGTCATATAAACATTAGGGTTTGTTGTTATTATCCATAATGTGTTGTCAGATGTATTTTTTCTCTTATCTTTTACATACATCATAATTTATTTATTTATTTTATTTTTTTTTTATTACATATTGGAATCTAATTGTTGGAAATTTTTTATAATCTTAAAAATGTAATCTAATTGTATTTTGTCATTTTCTTATTTATTGTCCGATTTTAATGCGGATTTTTGCATTACTCATCAGATTTAGGTAGTTTTCGTCAAAATATTTATAATGAGTAATTTTTAAGTTTTGTCCGATTTTGGTAAATAAATGCAAATTTGTGAGATTTCATCTGCATATTAACATTATATTAATGTTATATTAATTCCAGAAATTTGTGAAATTTCATCTGCATGTAGACAACAATATGTAAACTTGTCAGGTTATTATGATTATTTCACTTGAAACTCGCCTAAAATGTCTTCATTTTAGGCTCCTTTTTACTATTTTAGCCTTTCAGGACCCCGGGGCACTTTTGCGCTTGAACATTTTGGAAAAAATTTTTCTTTTCCTGTGAATTATATCCCGTGACTGACTCCCAACATGCACATAGTAATTTTAGAAACTATTTTTTCCTTCCTTTATTTAGCTTCTTTCAATCGAATAAAAAGAAAATGAAGAGGGAAATCAGGTGCAGTCTTGAGCATGACTAATTTGCTTTTCTCTTATTGTTTAATCTCTGTCAGAATCTTTTTGTCTGATCCATTCAATGCATTTGCAGCTTCTTTGAACATTAAAAAAATTTGTTGGGAAAAAAAGATTCATTTGTTGGCCACGTGGAGGCAGCAGAGCACATCGACTGGTGAGAAGAAGTGGAAAAATGGACTTGTGGGCCAATTGTTTTTGCAGTAAAAATCGTGGATATGATACCATTTGGCAAGTGCCTTGTGAAATTGAAAAGATTTCGGCTACTGAATGTTTTTTTTTTTTTATATTTTTTTTTTTTATTTCTCAAGACATTGAACAGAGCCGCAACACTTGAGGTTTATTTTTAGCGCTATTTTTATATTCCTTTTTACAACATTGCAATATCTATGGACCTGACAAGTGACATAATTAAGAATGTGAAGAGGGGATTATTTACTAGTTATGATATGATAGGATCGTGCAACTGACACACATTTCCTTGTATGGAGATGTCTTTTTGCAGCTAACCTGCTTTGTTGGATTTCAATTACAAGAAAACAATAGCGAGGGGAAAATGTGGTAATTTTTTTTTTTTTTTTTTTTTTTTATTATTATTTTGGGTGAATTGTTGATTAAGATTGAGTTTGGGAGCATTGTGATAATGGAAATAGTTTGAGGATGAGGGTTTTCTCATCTTGTCACTAGATGGCATACAAATAGAAGTTGATGCAAGATAATATGAAGTGAAGGAGAAAAATCTAATTAGTCTTTGTAGCGATGTGATGTGCAGTTGAAATCGTTTCCAATCATGAAAGTTCTTCAATTGCCTGTCATTTTAAGCAGCTGTTACTGGCACTTTTTCTCTTTCTTCTTTTTTTAAATTTTAAATTTTTGTTTGATTTTGTTGATGATGTTTTTTGGCAGATTTTACTCATTTTAGTGAATTCTTCGGGGAATTAAATTTTTAGTTTTTTTTTTTTTTTTTTTTTTTTTTTTAATCGAAACATGTCATATTTACATAATTATGCAATAAAAACAAATTTATAAACAAATTTTGAATAAAAGATTTATTTATTTTAATAGTGGGAGGAATGCAGCGTTCCACTAAACCTGCTCAGGTGAAGAAGGTGGCCCCACCCACTGTCCCAGACGTGGCCAATCGGAAATCCGGCGGCAGCTACAGCAGTGGTTACAGTAGTTCCAACACCGTCGATAGAAACTCTTACGGAAGCATGGCCGGCACTGATGACAGCTTCCCGCCGACACCATCTCCACCTGTGCCCACTAACAAAGGTAAATAAATGGTGCAAGGGAGAGGAAATGATAGAAATTTATTATTATTTACGTTTATTTTTATTTTTACATTTTTGTTGTTTTTAAAGAGATTTTGCCATTTTATAACATTTTTTAGATTTTTTTTATACTTTTTCATTAGTTAAAACTAATGAAATTTGTTAATGACTTTTCAGGTTTAATGTTTTCATTTCTATTTATCAGATAACGGTGAATTGCCAACCATTTTTTTTTATTTTTTTATTTTTATTTATTTATTTATTTATTTATTTATTTATTTATTTTGGTAAAATGGAAATTAAGATAAACACAACTGCAAACAGTTATTAAATATGCACAAGTCAATCAAGCTGACACATCGTGCGTTGCTATAAATCTCAGGAGAAATAAAAGGAAAACTAATTGCAAATGAGAACATTCATATTAATTTTCTTTCCTATTTTTTTTTTTTTTTTTTTTTTGTTTTTTTTTTTCTCTTAGCAAAGTAGTTCAGTTGATAATTATGATCCCTTTCTAATTCATGTACACCGAGCATTTGTTTAACGAGATTTTATTAATTCAAGATGCTGGTGAGATACTGCGATCGTATCTCATTCAGGGTTGGTGCCTAAAGGGGTTTGTTAGTGGAAAAAAGTGATCCACGAATGGAGAGAAGCTTCTACCACGAGGACGAGGATGTTGGCAGACATGAAAAAGAAGTTTCCTCTTCTCAACATCTGAGGAGGTGGAACTCAACCGCTCGCCTTGAGTCAAAGTGTGGATGTACTAGTAGTAGGCCTATACTCCTTCATGCTTCATCTTTCTTTTTTCCTTTATACTTGTTTGGACAGATTTACGAGGACTAGCACATGCCACCTTTCGACAAAATGCAGCAAAGCTGACGATGAAATGTTTAACACTCCATAAACCATTTTTATTATACAAATGAAATTAGTTGTTTATGTTCTCTGATTGGAGAATTCAAGATAAAAGTGTGATTTAGATTTAGGGGGATTAGTTTTAGTTTTAGTTTTATGGTACAAGGAACTAGCCAATGGATAATTATATGTAAGATATGCTTTCCTTCAGGTGCAATCAATCTATGGAGAGTAGGTAAGGTAGGAAGGCAAATGGATAGATAAAAAATACTGCAAAAGTTTTTTGGTTTGGCGTTTCGGACTTCATCCAAATACGTTCTTCAGAAAGATGTACCGTAATCCCTCGGGAAGAACGGCGTGCCGGATAATGGCAAGTTTGATTAGGGTGGCGGATAATTTGAATTATCCGGCATTTTGTTTATTTGATTATTTGATTATTAATTGACTAGTTGTCTACTTGTCAAAAACTGTAATTACCGGCATGCCATTGTTTCCGAGGGAATACGTTAAGGTGCATTTTCATTTGCGAGAGAATTTCTCGTGCCACAAAAAAAATCGCGCCACAAAAAAAATCGCGCCAACAATCGCGCCGCTCTAAAAATCAAGCTCTGGCTTGAGCATTTTCAATAGAGCTCAAAGAGCCACTTCTGGCTTTCAAAAATTTTTGAAAAATCAGTTGACATTTCATAAAATATACATTAGTGTGAAATGTTTAGCATCAAATATTGCTGAATTTATTATTTTTGGGTTTTTCTGGATGTGGATGGCATTGATTAATCAAGATTAAAAATTCAAGTGGAGGAAAAAAATCAGCGCCATTTGCAATTGTGAGTGAGGCCTATTCAAATGTCAAAATTGTTGTCACATGGCGCGATTTTGTGAGCAAAGCTAGACTTGACAGAATCGCGCCAACAATCGCGCGCCTTTGCAAGTCTAGCTTGCATGAAAATGGATAAGCGTGCGATTTTTGTCGCGCGATTATTGAAAATTAGGCGCGAGAAATGGCATTTCTCGCAAATGAAAATGCACCTTTACAGCGAAACCTGTCGAAGACGACAACTGATGGTGCAAAAAAGTGGTGTTTTAGGCAGCTGGTCATCTATGGGAGGTAAAAATAGTATACAGGAATCTGCAATGGCCCCAGACAAAAGTGGTCATTTTGGCAGGTGGTCGCAAAGACAGGTTTTACTGTATACTTCTTGGTCTAAGGCTGAAATTTGTAGGATTTGTTATGGTACTTCGAATGTGCAATGTGAATTTCTAACTTAAACAAATCTAGACCCTGGATATATAATTTTTAGTTCGATACTTTTAAAAACGATGACTTGAAGATTGTAATATCCGCCAGTCTATAAGACACACAGAGTAAAAAAATCACTTTTGATCAAGTCTCAGATCTTCCAGCAGATTTGTCTTTCGGCGCAACTTTTCTTCACAAAGCTGTGTCATCATCAAGAAGAATTTTTCATTAAGTTTATCTCCAATGTAATTTTTTTTTTTTTTTTTTTTTTTATTTGTTTAAACTTTTTTCCTCATTTATTGTGTGCAATGGATCGGAAAATGGTGTATCCACTCTAGTCCATCAGGATATTTTGTGGTCATCAACCTCAATTTTATTTGAAAGAGTATCAGTTGAGCAGCAGGCAAACATTGATTTGGGTGCAGATCAAACTAAAAGGGTATAGAAAGAAAAGATTCTTCTTTTTTCTTTCTTTTCAAGGATGTTTTTGTGTAATGGGGGTTTGTTGTCCAGCATGATAGTCAATACTTGTGATGTGCCAGTTTTTAGTGGGCGGATATTGGACAGAAATATCAAGGTGCATACTGAAGTTTCTGTTGAGTTAAGTGAGGGAAGGAATAAATGGAAAAGTGACAAGCAGATTTATGTCTAAGTGGTAGAAGGTAGTATTTTAAAAAAAGTTACTTTGGCAATCATTTCTCCTGGCAAAATCTCTTTGCAGACTATGTAAGAGGGATTATGAATCATTCATGAGGATTTATGGGGCATTGGTGGGGTTTAGTATTATCATCATGATCATAAAAGAGTTCTGATTTTTAACGTGGGATAAATGAGATGCATTGTGCAAATTTAATAAAAAATTCTTTTTTTTCTTTTTTTTTTTTTTTAAAAACAACAGATAATTGCAATATTGGACCTGTCTATCCTTCCAATAATAACAACAGCACGACCATTGGCGACGGTTCGCCTGCTCATACTTTTCCACCCTACGCCTTATCTGGCCAGCAGGTAAGAAATAACACAAAAAAATGCAATAAATGGATTAAAAAACATGTTTTTCATTATATATTCTGCGAAAATGTTGGAATTTTATCAACTTTAACTGTTTTTTGGGTGATAAAAATGATATTTGTATTAAAATGAATGTTTAAAGTTGATTTCAAACTAGAAAATGTGAGTCTGGTTTGGAAAGTGCATTGAACTAGAAGTAGAAAGAAAGAAAAAAAAAAGAACTTTTTAGATGCGCCTTTTTCACTCGTATGACCAATGCCATTATTTCGCAATTTAGTTGCGCCAAATAAAGTGAGAATGCTTATTGAAAACACCAGCTGGTGACTCGAAATCTTTAAAAATCTACTTCTCCATTCTCTTTTGCTGGCGATTTTAAAACATTTTGAGGGTTCAGACCTCGGAAGAAACTTGGCCGACGTCCAGTTTCTTTGCGGTACTTATCGTACAATTTCAATTGATAAGGATGTTTTTATGATACGAATTTTAACTTGGTTTTTCATATTTTCATATTTTCATATTTTCATATTTTTTAATTTTTTATTTTTATTTCAGTATCCGTACAGTCATTTGACGATTGGTCGAGGCTCGACCACGAGCCAGCCAGGGTCTCCTCTAATACAAGACCCATCTTTTACACAACGTAAGTGGGATTCGAGTTAAAAGCAACGTTTCGCTTTAAGTCCGGCACTGGATCTCATCGTCGAAAAGCTGTCCCTTGGGCTGGAACAGCTACCCGGTTGGTGATCAAACAGAATCAAAAGTAGTGTTGCGAGGGATGGAGCCAAGAGCTCTCTTGCTAACCTTAGCGACTCCCTTGGAGGCGAAGTTTGTTGCTAGGGATCGCTGACCATCAAGAGGCGTTAGTTGATTGAGAAAAGTCTGGGATAAATTCGTTGATCCTTTTAAAACACTCTCAAGAGGGCCACGCAAACAATGTGTGACTGGGGCCGCGGGATAATGGAATTTAGTATCAAAATAGAAACACGAGGTTTATTTTTATATCAAGAAGAAAAGTCACGTGCCCGTACCAACCTGTGCTAGTGAGTGGGTCACCCAAAATTTAAAATTGCTTTGTAAATTGAAAAAAGTTTAATTTTTAACGTAAGTGATACAAATTTATCGTATCATGCTTACTTCCCACTTGGCAGAAATTGCGACAGAAAATTTTCTGCTGCAGAAAATTTTGAGTGTAGAAAGCAGCAGTGTTTACAAATTGCCTTCCTTAGCTGGCATCCATTTTTAAATTCTACTTTTCTGCACTTTTTTTGCCCAATTTTCAGGCCGCAGGTGGGAAACAACGACAGAAAAACATACTTTTCTGCACAGCAGAAAATTTTCTGTCGGAATTTCTGCCAAGTGGGAACTAAGCATTAACCAATCAATTTCTAGACGGGTACACTATGGTACACTAAATTGTTTGGGTAACAAAATAAGCGAATTGACGTACCGTAAAACCCCGCATTAGAACTCATGGGCTTATATGCGGATATAAGCCAAGCGCTAAAAATCGGCTTGCTTGTCTTTTTTTCCAGAAGTCAAAAATGGCGGTTTTTCGATTATATCCCCATTAAAACCCATTAAGACCAATGGGCTTATACGCGGATATAAGCCCATGTTCGTATTTAAGCTCAGGGCTAAAAATCGGGCTAAATCGGGCTAAAAATGACTTTTTTTCAGAGGTTAAAAATGGCGGTTTTTTGATTATAAGCCCTGGGTTCGAATGCGGGGTTTTACGGTAATGCCAGATTTCATAGGTTTCAAGGATTTATCACTATAGAAACTGACAAATGTTTGTTTTCGAATATGTTTAGTGATTTCTTTCCTTTTTTAAAAGTTAGTAGTCGTTTTATTGGCGCGATAAGGGGGGAAAAATGTAGATATGGTGAGTTTGATTAGAGTAAAGATGAGTTGACACAGAATGCGCGGTGTGGGCTGGCTTTTTGAATAGGTTGGTAGAAAAGGGAAAGTTTTTGGCAGGATTCCATGAAAACGGATCGATGTGTTGCGTGCTCTTGACGAGACAACTCCATTGTTTTCTACGCTTTTCCTCTCCATCGATGAAAATTAGATGACGTCTGTCAAAGCATTGCTAATTTGGCCGACATGTTTGCCCCCTCTGTCTCGGTTTTATCATTGGTTTTCACTCGACTTGATCGATACCCGGAGCAACATAAAAGATGAATTTAACAGGCCGAGCTTGCAACGTTGCTCCCTGGATTACGCTCTCCTAACTCTCGCCAATTTTCCATTAATCTTTATGTCAACAACGCGTTACATTTCCCTTTATGCCTTTTTTAAAATATATATTATTTTGTTATATATACATACATATATATATACATATATTTTGTTTTTTTACCGCGATTTCTCGTACGAGATTTATTTCATTACGAGAATGGCGTTTTAATGGTTTGACGAGATTTTTGAAAAATTACGTTATACATTGTTTTTTAGATGAATTTTTTTGCCTCGTAAGAGAAATCGCAAACTGCCTATTAACGCACGAACTCCGCTTGTTGATTTAGTGGTGAAATTAAAATCTTTTAGTTATTATTCACTTTTCCGTTTCCCCGCAAATATATTTTTTATTATTTTTTTTTTTTTTTTTTTTTTTTTATTTTTCATTATGAAGTGGGTGATGTAACGAGCTTTGCTTTCCTGCTTTCCTGCATTTCATATAATTTGATAGAATTATTTATATATTTATATTTATATTTAACGTTTTTCCTTCTTTTTTCTCTAGCTCACCTGTACGAGCGTTATGCGCCCGTGTATCAGCAGCAGGCGTCTCTGGAGGACCAGGGCATTGACATGCAGAGCCCTGGCCGTGACAGCCCTGGAAGCTCTGGCAGCTCCGGCTCAGGATGTGGGTCTAGCAGCACTGGTTGCCGCAACAGCACCACCAGTCTAGACAGCGGAAGGGCTTCGTCATCAGCCTACGATGGCAAGGTATAGATAGATTGAATTTATTGCGTTTGTTGCACTCTGCGTTTTGTTCAACTCGATTTTCGCTCGTGTTTGCTGTGAGTGCTGAGTGCTAAATTAATGGCAAACACTTTGCTCATTTGTGCACTACTGCAATTTGGAGTGGGGAAAGAAAGAAAAAAACTGGTCTGTCTGTGTGTGTTGGTTCTGTTTAGTTGACAATTTTTTGTCTGGAAAATAACATTTAATTTGATTTTGTGGAAAAAGGTTTTTTTTTAATTTTTTTTTTTTTATTTTTTATTTGTTTATTTTGTTAAATTAGTAAATTTAGTAACCGAACTAATTTAGTTGTAACGTTAGTTACTTTGTTAAATGTTTTGAACCGATAAGTGACGTTATCAAACATCTTTATTATTATTTTTTTTTTTTTTTTTTTTTTTAAAAAAACTGATATGAAACAGTGCCAAATGAGGATTTTCACTTCTACTGTGTAAACGACATTACATAAAAACTTGGCGCTCGTTTTGTACATAATTTTTTTTCCGATAAACCTCTAAATGTTTTTCCTACTCTCACCGAAACCTCCATTTTCCTTTTGATTTCCTTCTCTCTCTATATATATTAATATATATAATAAAAATGAGTGAACTCAACATTGCGATATCATTGGAAACAATCTTTTTTGCTGCTTCCTTAACATTTATCAACTATTGTTTACTAAAAAAAAAAAATAATAATAATAATAATAAAAAGATTTAGGAAATAAAATTTCTTATATTTCTTACACTTTAGACTGGCCTCAATTACGTCGCAAGCACTCAACATCGACTGTCCGGACAGAGCTACGAGTCCTCAGGATCCTTACGCCATAGTTACCACAGCTCCAGTTCTAGTTTGGGCAGTATGGAAGAGGCGGCACATACTTCCCAGATTAATGTTGCTGAACTTTTCGCAGCAGGATACCCGGTGAGAAAATAAAAATACAAAACAAAAAAAAAAATATTTTTTTTTTAAAAATCATAAAATGAGAAAATTGAAAAAATTTCAAAATTTATGTTGATTTACATGTGAAATATATGAGAAAATGTAGAATGCGGCATCATGGGTTGAATTGGTGAAACGTGCATTGGATTTCTCATTTTTCTACACAAGGCGTGGCGAGATGTTCGTTATGTTTTGTTTGTCCAATATCGATGAGTGTTCGGTTCATTGAACGCTGGGAAGAACGGTGCGATTCATTTCTCCCAACAGGTGCTACTCGGTCACCACCTTTTCCTTTTCATTCATTGATATATACATTTTCGTGTAATAATTACTCCCCGCCAACCCAAACCAAACACAATTCAACCACCCGATCAACTTTCACTCGAATTCTCCTCACCCCGGACACATCCGAAGGCAACGAATTCCATATTATCCCCTTTTTCGTGTAAGAGAATTCCCCATTACCTCCCCGAGGCGAGTGAACTTTTCCATCATTGATCCGCTCCTCGGAGACAGGGTGGTGTTGCTTCATCGTTCCATCATCCACGCTGAGAGATAGACGAACCCACTACGCTCGGCCGTTGTTCCGGACTCACACACACATACACATACACATACATACCCTTCTGGAAACGGATGAGCCCGTTGAGGGCACCCCGAACAGGAACGTGGTCACTGAGAGGCGTGACTGGAGGGTAATTTAGTTTTACGTGAACGGAAAGTGATTGCGAGTGTCAGAATTTGTCATTTCGGATATACCGGTAATGGATTTTTCACCTTGTCTTCATTAAACGGTTTCATGTTTGTCAGGAGGTAATTTCCGGTTGGAAATGTATGAAGAATGGAAATGCCTCGCAGTCAGGTGGACTAAACTCTTTTATATTCTTATTTATGTTTGTGGGCTCGATGTTTTGAAATTGTTTCGTTGAGTTTGTTGTGGTACTTGTAAGTGAGACGTTTGTATACGGTGTAAAGTGGATTCTGGGCATCGCAGGATGTTGTTGTTAAAGTGTGCATTCCTGGTATTTTTTTTTTTTTTTTTCTTATTTAGCAACGAGATCGTGATTTTAAATGAAGGAGCGAGTGAAAGAAAAAATATATTGCATTTGCTGATGTTTTGAATTAATCTGCAATCTCGACTTTTTCGCTCGTGTGCACTGCATTTTAATCGCACTATGATGAAAGTTAAATTTTTTTTTTTTTTTGAGATTTTCTAAATTTCAATGGGAAAGCAAAGTTTAATTGATATTTTTTGAGGAAAATGTTGTAATTTTTATTTATTTATTTATTTATTTATTTATTTATTTATTTATTTTTTTGTGTACAGGATCATGATGTTTTAAATTTATGGCTGGTCGATCTTCATTTTGAAGAATATTATCATCTGTTTGTACAAGCGGGTTACGACATGCCGACCATTTCACGAATGACCCCCGAGGTGAGTGACGTGTCAATCAACGGTATTGTGTAATGACTCGCGGATTTTGAAAACGATTTGCATTTAATACAGGACTTGACTGCCATTGGAATCACTAAACCGGGTCATCGCAAGAAGCTCAAAGCTGAAATCGCGCGACTTAACATTTCTGACGGGCTACCAGTTTACATTCCGGTATAAAAATAATTTAATAAAATAATAATAATAATAATAATAATAATAAAAATTTTTTGTTTTCTTTATTTATTTTTTTTTAATAGAGTACATTGGAAGAATGGCTTCATTTATTACACTTGGAAGAATACGAAGATGCTTTACGGCAACAAGGATATCACACTGTAGAGCAAGTAACGGATGTAGCGTGGGAAGATTTGGAAGAAATCGGCATAAAAAAATTAGGTAAATAATAAAAAAAAATTATTTATTTTTTTATTTTTTTTTTTTAAATAATTATATTTTTTATAATTAGGGCATCAGAAAAAAGTGATGCTGGCTATCAAGCGAGTCAAGGACATAATGGGCGGCGTGCGGAGGTTTTCTACCGACCAGAGGGAATCCACTCACATGATGTCGGGCGAGGCGATGCACATGTACAATTACTCGCCACAGGACGTGGCCATCACCCCGTCTTCACGTTCCATGGCTTCCCCGTCGGCGGCACTCGATTCCATAGCTCAACCCGAAATGCGCACTTTTCAACAATCGCCGGTGATGCAACGAAGCGCCGAAATGTACCGCTACGACGGAGTTCCTCCCGGCTCGCCACTGCACCACTTACATCATCACCCCATGTACCATCATCACCCGCATCACCCGTTCCCTCATCCGGCGGTCAGTGGCCACCACACTTACAGGCCCAACTACGCGTCGGTCATCGGCACCGGGTCCCCGTCGCATCTCCTCTACAGACCCGACATGGTGGCGGTTCATGTGCGACATCCATCAGGAGCTCGTTCTTTGGAGAATTTGGAGTCCGAACGGGAGACGATGAAACCTCATTACGGCGTCAACTCGTCCTCGTCCTCGTCTTCGTCCTCGTCTTCGGCCGAGCCGCGGTTGTACGACGGAATGATGACATGGCGTCGAGGGAGCTACGACGATGGAGATTTGACTCCGACGAACGAGGCGATGGTCGCGTACGAGGTGGAGGGCGGCGGCACGTTGCCCCGACCCAAAGTGAGCGTCAAACCGAGACCTGTGGCTAAGATCATCGCCAAAACGCGTCGCGCCAGCACCGACAGCGCCACCGATCTCATCTACATCGAGCGGGAGGCCGAGTGCAAGCCGATGGCGGGCGGCGATCTGTGCACCAACACGACGACCACCATTGCCGACGTGGTCACGCACGGCTCACCCAGGCATCAGTTGGTGGGATCATCCAACACTCTGGGTCGCACTAAAAAGACTCCGCCGGCGCCGCCGAAAAGAACCAACTCGATCAAAAACGAGCGCAACGCAGTCGACAAGAATATCAACTCGAAAAGCGAGCAGGCGTTCGCCAATTGCGTCAAAAGTTTAGCGTCGAAATTCAGCATGCCGTCGCATGACGACGATTTGCCGCCGCCGCCCAAGGACGAGCTGTGTGGCAATCGTGTTATATCGTGTTTAGTTGACGAGTTCCCGCCACCCCCGTCCCCCGTCAGGGCGTCGTTGGACGATTTGACGACCGCCACTCCGACTCCTGACGCTGGGGAACAGGATAGTGCGCGATTGAACTCGTCGCCTCAACAGATGGACTCCGATACGGAGCTACCTCATCATCCCAAGCGAAACGACTCGAATTCCAGTTTCGATTCCTCGTCCAGTACGGATTCAAACAGTTTACCATTTGCTAATGAGAATGTTGGAACCATTAAACAGAAAGCGGCGCAGCCGCACACTTCGATCACGGTCGTCGAGTTGGCGTGGAGTCCGCGCAGTTCGCCCGTTGCCGGTAAAAAACTCCCGCCGTCAGGTAAAATTTAATAAATAATAAAGAAATAGAAATTTATTTAATTAATTATTATTATTTTTATTTTGATTTTAGGGGCAACTCCACCACCAATTCCCCCGCGACAAAATGTAAAAATGGAACACGCGCAGCAAACACAGGCCAAGAATGGGAATCCAATTGAAGATCCCATGTACGTTGATTGATAATTTGAATTTTCTTGTTTTTGATCGAGTTTTTTTTTTTATTTATTATTTATTATTTATTTATTTTATTTTATTTATTTATTTATTTTTTTTTTTAGGGCAGTTAGACGACCACAGGACACCGGTGACGTCCTCAATGATATTGGGAACATGTTGGCCGATTTGACGGATGAGTTGGACGCGATGTTAGTAACGGAACTGCAGGGGCAGTGAAGTTTGTGTACAGATGTGTAAAGAAACGTGGATTGTAGTCTTGGAAATATGAAATGTGTAGAATATGTGATCAAGTCGTTTGAAAATGGACAAAATGATGGAAGGAAACGAGAAGATCAAATTTGTTTATAGTGTTTTTTTTGTTTTTTTTGGGGGGGTAATGAGAATTTTTCGTTTCGTGTGGTTCAGTTTGACATCTCATTTTAGTCATTCCATCGCAATATTTTTTTTTCTTTTTCCTATTAATTTTAATCAGTAAAAAAAATAACTGCTCAAAATAACCAGGTTCAAAGTACTGTAAATTAACGGTTTATGATGGAATTTGTTCTTCTTTTACTTATTTTTGTTTTGATAAGTTTATTAAAGAAGAAAAAAAATAATACTGTTTTACAAATCGAAGGCTTTTCTTTAATCATCGTATTGTATTATTGTAGCTATTTTGATTTTTTTTAGAATCACTGCCACGTTTTGAGGAATTTTGTGTAGATTTTTTGCGTTTTGATTGCGATTTTTCTAATGAATTTGGTTAAAATTTTTGTACATTTAATCTAGGTTCTCATGAATAAGACAATCTTGACTTAGAAAAATTGTCATATCCGAAAATTTGATGTCAACTGTTCACGGTGTAAACGATTTCTGCACAAATTGTGGACTTTTACAGATCATAAATGTTGATAGGCGTCAAATAGAAGAAAACATAATGTGTTGCCAAAAATGTCTTCGTTTTCTACTCAGAAGTTTCACTTTAACGCGACATTTTTTTTATTTTTTTTTTTATGCTTAAAAAAATTGTTTTATTATAATGGACCACTTTATTATCAGTTTGTTAATTTGATTCCACAGAATTAGGAATAGAATTTTTTTTTAAAATAAATATTTAAAAAAAAAAAAAAACACAAAACATTGCACTGACATGTGACCTATGTTAAAAATGATAGAAATATCGTGTAGTTTTGTTTAATTTGATTTTTTTTCATTAGTTTCTGACTGAACCCCAAACTGGTGCACGTTTAGCTCAAGTTTGTGCACTGGAATCAGTTTAATAATCAAGCGATGGCTCTCACTATGTAATTACGTCACCTAAATACAAACCTAGCAGTGTAGTTTGTGCCATCAACAAACGAGGTAATTATTCTAATATATTTAACATGTTTGTTAAATTTCTACCGAAGAATCAAATGTTATTTGTGCCATAAATACGCATCTTTGGGCAATAGTTTATGTCGGTGTTAATGTATTATAGGACATGTGGTGTTCTGTTTAATTAAGAATTTCCATTTCCTATAGACTTGTGCTTGGAAAATAAAATGTCAATACCAAACTAATTCGTCTAAACATATTTTATTATTGTGTGTTCAACGAACTTTCATCGGATAGAATAGACAGTTTCCAATCCAGGAGATCAGTCACGCCTCGAAATTTCATCCAACCCCGGAAATATTTCCCTTGGAGTAATATCGGATACCAATAAACGTCATCGGGCCACATTTGATCAAATGGGATTTGATCTATGTCGAACCACTGCGGCTTCATTTCTAGAAAAAACATTGATCCATTAGAGGAAGTGATGGTATTATTTTTATTTTTTTTATTTCATATACCCAACCTTCTGTTTCTGTCGGTTCTCCTTCGAATTGCGTCGTAGTAAAAATGTGCACTTGCATTACGTCAGGATCCTTTTCAAACTCAAAATCGATGATTCCAACGCGCTTTAGTGAATCGGTTTTTAAACTACATTCCTCTTCTAACTCCCTGAAATATATATAATTTTAATATATAGATAATAAAAAAAAATTGTGCTTTTTTTTTACCTTTTTGCCGCAGTTTCAATCGATTCTCCCGGTTGTACTTTCCCGCCAAATCCGTTCCAGCGACCCGATCCGAATCCACGCTTTTTCCATCCGAGTAATATACGACTCGAATCCCTTATGACTGCTAATGTCATTAGTTTACGCATGATGATTATGTGTTTCCTGATGATCGATACTAAATACAAAATGAAAACACATAAAAGAGTCACTCAATACGGGTAATCTGCAATGTTTTCAAGCGCTTTATAATTTAATTGCACTATTCACCACCGGGGTGCGAGCGAATCTAACAAAATAACAAACCACTGCTAAAATTATCCAATATAAACGTTTCTTCAGGAAAGCACAAGGTAAAGATTAAGTGAACATTTGATTGAATAATCCAAAATAATCGTTTTTAATATTATACTTTGATTTTTAGAATGTCTCGAAATGAAATGGTACAATGTCCCTTCGATCCTAACCATAAAGTGAGCGGATGCCGCTTTCAATATCATCTGGTCAAATGCAAAGCACGATTCCCGGAATTGGCGAAGCAAGCAAAAGTTTGCCCATATAATGCCCGCCATCTAATGAGTTTGGAAGAATATAAAGACCATATATTAACATGTCCGGACAAATCAGCTTTGTTCCGGACAAAAGTTAAAGGAAGACCCCTGACGGAAGTTAAATCATATTTTGGGGTATTTTCTAAAGATCCTCATCCGGCCGAAGATGAACGAGATCTTGAACTGGAAGAGGAGTGGGGATATGTTGAAGATGAAGCGAATCAAAGTGTTTCAGACACTGCCAGTACCAATGGATTCGACTGGGCTTCGAGTTACCGAGGGTCTTCTCGAGCCGAAAGTGATGCCGGCATTGATGCAACACTCGTTGAAAATGACCAACTTAATTGGGGTGGAAATTCAAACGATGGATCGAGTGACGAAACTCTTGTCAGTTATATTAATCGTCCTGCTGATAGTCAAGTTGATGTTGCGAGAGGTTTTCCGTATCCTTTTGCTAGAGGAATTGGCAGATGTAAAGGACTAAAGTTGGGTGAAGAAATGCCGAAATATTGTGGACGTGCAGCTCGTCGTCGTTAAAAACATCGCATCAATGTTTTTTTTAATATTTTAATCTCGATTTTAATGTTTGTTTTTTTTTTTGTGTATATCAGTTTTTTATATCAAATAAAATGTAAGAGTTTTACATTTTTATAAAATCCTCATAAATGGCAAAATATTGTGTAAATCATTTTTTTTTTTATAATTTTTCAAAAATATTTAGAAAAATCTTGGGTAAAAAAAATAAAAATGTGTCATTTTCACTGGAAAGTTTTTTTTTTATTTTTTATTATTATTCAATAAGAAAATTGTTTAGTTTTAGTTGGTTTTTAATAATTTTTCAAAGTTATTGCGGAGGTTTTTAACTCGGATTTGTGATATTTTTATGTTGGCATTGAGCTGCAGCTAGCTAAAAACATTTACTGACGTCTGGTGTCAATGAATGCTAACGCGGTCAAAAGAAATCAGAGTTCCGCCATCTTTTCCTCGTACAACGTGGAAAATGACGGCTCATTTCGTTCCCCCGGTAATTCAAGATAATGCGAACGGCTGGGGCCCTTGTTCGGTCCCCGATCAATACAAAGACATGCCCTATCAACCTTTTTCGAAGGGAGATCGATTAGGAAAAGTAAAAAAAACATTTGATCACAATCACAAACCATCTGTCTAAACTTAATTTATTTCTTTAGGTTTCAGATTGGACCGGCTCCACTTACCAAGATCGACGATACGCAAGTAATATATATATATATATATAGATATAATATAATAAATCGAGTAATATTGCAATTGCTAAAAAATATTCTTATTTTATTTTATTTTGTTTTCTAGATAAATACGCTTCACAATTCGGAGTGGGCAGCCAGTATGCTTACTACCACGATGAAGACGAAAGTACATTTCAATTGGTGGATACGACTAAAGTGCCGAAACCTCTTTATCAACGAGGTCGATTTCGAATGAATCAACGCAATTTGCGACGTGATCAACAAAGGCAGCGACAACAGCAATTGCAAGTTCAATTGCAGGTGTTGTCAAAAAATGCTAAGAGTCGTGAACGGTATAATTGGAATTTTGAACGTTTAAATCGAATAAACGGTGAATTGATTTGAATTTTTGTGATTTTTGTTTAGTGATCGTCAATGGCAAGTTCGAAAATGGCAGAAACAACTCGGAGCCAGACAGCGTTTTGAGCAGAAAAATCCGATTCCGATTAAAAGTCGTGAAGCATCGGTGCAAGTGCGTCCCGAGTGGCAAGTGGTCGAAGAAATGGATTACCCACGTTTGTCCAAATTATCTTTACCTGGGATTAGTGACGGAAAAACAATGTATTATGATTATATTTATTTATTTATTTTATTTTTTTTTTTTAAATTTTTATTTTTGTTGCAGTAAAATTTCGGGAAGTTTAGAAGCGTACGATAAAACGTACGACAGAGTGACGACTAAAAACGAGAAACGATTGCAGCGAATTAATCGTATTTTTCATAAAGTTACAACTACTGACGACCCCATCATTCGTCAGGTGATTTATCGAGTGATTTTTCCGTTTATGTGGATTATAATTTACTTTGTTTGCAGTTGGCTAAAACTGAGGGCAATGTGTTTGCGACTGATGCCATTTTGGCAACACTCATGTGCTGCACTCGCTCCGTTTATTCCTGGGATATAATCGTGCAACGTGTGGGAAAGAAGTTGTTTTTTGATAAGCGTGATGATTCTGGTTTCGGTAATTTAAAAAAAAAAATATTAAAAATGTTTAAAAAAATGTATTCGAATTTTTTGTTTATTTCGTTACAGATTTGTTGACTGTCAGCGAAACTTCGAACGAGCCACCTCAGGATGAAGGAAACAGCATCAATTCGCCAAGAAATTTAGCTTTAGAAGCAACTTTTATCAATCATAATTTTTCGCAACAAGTTTTGCGAGTTTCTGGGGGCGAGGAGAAGCTCACATTCGAGCCGAACCCGTTCGCTCAGGAAGACGAAGAGGGTGAAATCGCATCTGTTGCTTATAAGTATTTAATTCGTTGATATTTTTTATTTGAACACTTATTCACATTTTTAATTGTCGAAAATCGAATATTTAGGTATAAAAAGTGGGATTTGGATAATGGAATTGAATTAATCGCTCGATGCGAGCACGATGCATTTATGGTGGGGCCGAATGGTGAACGGCAATATATCAACATTAAGGCGCTTAATGAGTGGGATTCGCGTGTAAGAAATTTGTGTTCGTAATTTTGTCAGAATTTTAGAAAGAAAATTTGTATTTCAGTATAGCGGAAATGTCGATTGGCGTCAGAAATTGGACACTCAGCGCGGCGCTGTGTTAGCGAACGAATTGAAGACGAATGGAAGTAAATTGGCAAAATGGACCGTGCAGGCCATTTTAGCTGGTTCGGATCAAATTAAATTTGGGTATGAAATGAAATGATGAAATGATTTAATGATGAGGAATGATTAATTTTGAATTTGATTTAGTTACGTTTCTCGCGTTCATGTTTGCGATACGTCGAAACATGTACTCCTTGGAACTCAGCAGTTCAAGCCGCACGAATTCGCTAATCAGATTAATTTAAGTATGGAAAATATGTGGGGTATTTTGCGTTGTTTGATCGATATGTGTATGAAGTTACCCGAAGGAAAATATTTGATCATGAAGGATCCAAATAAGGTAAATTCTAAATTAATTACTTGATGTTTTTAATTTTTAATGTTTTGTTTTTGTTTTTAAATAGCCCGTGATTCGGTTGTATGATATTCCCGATAATACATTCGAATCGGAAGAGGAGGACGACGACGATGGTGCAACTAAGGGACCTGTAAGATGATTTTTTTTTGAATTTGTTGTTTTTCACGTTGGCTAATATTTAAGTTTGATAGAAAAAGATTTCTGGTAACACCATCGCTCCAATCGTGATTCCAGTTCCTGAAAATGCAGAAAAACCAACTAAAATGTAACGATTTTGTTAAATCTTATTGAATAATAATAAAAAATAAAAAATAAAAAAATCCAAAATCATCTATTTGAATTTTAAACAACACTACAATGAACAGTAAAGTAGCTCGCTCTGACGGCAAATAAAAACCTTAAATCTAGGTTAAACTATTGTAATTGACGTCATAGAATCTCGTGACTACCATGTGACCAGAAAAATAAAAAAAGTTCAAAATGGCGTTGAAAGGACTTAAGATCGTGAAAGGAGTGAACCCATTTCACGACGCTTTTTTCGTGCATCGCAGATACGTAGGACTCTACGACGACTTAGAATGCGAAGACATCAACACTGGCAACAAAAAATTCCTAATAATCTACAGAAAAGCGACGTTCGTGGCGCCAAAAGCGGCCAACAGCGAGCGAATCGTTCCCCTTCGTCCCGCTCGGATTGTCGTCGAAGAGGATGGAAATGCATCGTTCCAGGTATTATTCCGGGTATTTAGGGAGACGTCGACGACGGACGAGTTTTGTGAACTGCTAAAACAACTTTCCGCAGTTGGCGGATTTCGTTTGTGTTGTGGTTTGGACGAACGAGACGTGAACCACACGCGCGCCTCGACTGTCATGCATTTTTTGCATCCTTTCGAGAGGATGGAGGCGAGAGGTTGTCTGTTGTGGTTCAGCCCCAAGTACAGGAGGAAGCCGTTGGTGAATAACTTGATGTCGAGATGTCCCCGCTGCAGTGTGTGGACGTCGCATACGAAGTATCAGAAGAAACGGTCGAGGGAGGAGAGCGAAGATGTCAACACTCAGTTGTCTGAGGAGGTTGAGATTATTCATTCGGTTAATTCTGAGGAGAGGAAATTGACGGAACAGCAAGAAATCCAAGTAGTTTGTGTATGGATTTGATTTTGTAGTTAATGAAATTTAATTTTTTTATTTGTGTTTTCTAAATTATTTATTGTTTAGATTGAAGAAACCGTGGAGGAAGTTGTGAGAGGTGCAACGATAACACCGATGTATGTTTGTTTTGTTTTCAATTTGCGCAACCTCGATGGCATGATCTTTTGCTTTAACCGTTTTTAAAATCTGCATTTTTTTTGTACAAAATCTACACTTTTTTGTGCAAAAATCTACATTTTTGTACAAAATCTACACTTTTTTGTGCAAAATCTACATTTTTGTACAAAATCTACATTTTTTTGTATAAAATCTGCATTGTTTGGTTCAAAAACTGCATTTTTTGCATATAAACTGCATTTTTTGCATATAAACTGCATTTTTTTTGTATAAAATCTGCATTTTTTTGTATAAAATCTGCATTTTTTTGTATAAAATCTGCATTTTTTTGTATAAAATCTGCATTTTGTTGTATAAAATCTGCATTTTTTTGTATAAAATCTCATTTTTGGGCATTAAATTTGCACGATTCACTCTGGTTGCGCTTGTTTTTAATTGTTTGAGTCGGAATTAATTGCTATTTTGTATTTTTTTCAGCACATTTACGCGTCAAGATTCGAATTCGGCTATGTCAAATGTTACAGTGTCGATTCAATCGGTTCGCGAAGTCATCGCGGACGATGACGATAAAAGTGATTCGTCAAAGCGACAGAAGATGATCGAAATCCAGTTCGTTGAAAATCCTATTCCTCAAGAATTTACCGAAGACAATGACGATAAGTCAGCTAATGGTCAAGTATCCAATATTGGCTGGGCTATTGCCAGTGACATCAACTCCATGATCAATTGGAATTCGAATCGGACGCGAATAACTATGGTAACCTTAAAAAAAACAAAACTTATTGCACATTTTTATTTATTTAAATTTTCATAAATCTTATTTCTATAGGAATCTCCAGAAAAAGACGATTCGAATCCTGCAATTGAATGATTTTGTAGACAAAATATCTTATGCATTTTGAAATACAGTAATAACTCGTTGAAAATCTATTCTTTTCTCCGCTTTTCCATCTCTCTTAAGTGTACCGATATTATTTTTATATTTTATTTAACTGTGTCAAGAATGTTTCATCTTTTTACAATGAGTTTTCCTATATCGAAGTAGGCTTAGATAAATTTTCCGTTTCTAGAATAAACGAAGTAATTATTTTAATTTATAGCTTAGATTTTTCTTTTTGTTGACCTTATATCGCACTTTGTACGAAACAAACAATTAAAAAAAAACAACCATTTCGTCCTTTCAGGAGTCGGTTTTAAACTTTATTTCCATCATTTCAACAATGCTTTCGCCAGGGAGTTTAGAGTCGGCAATATTTGTTGAGTCTCCACCAAAACTTGCGAGTGAAATGTTAGTATAGTCGAGTTTCCATTTTGTTAAGAGGTCTTCAATTGTCCAATCGGAACTGAAAAACCGTTTGTAAGTTATATTAATAAAATTATAATTTGATTTAATATTTTAATTTGATTTATACCTTCTGACTTGATACGTGGACAGGAACTTGCAGTTTGGGTTTCTGCTCAATATGTGCGCGACTGTGAACAAAATGTCCTCGAAATCTAAAGATTAAGGAGATTGTTTACATTATGCGTTTTTGATGTTTTGTTTTCTACCTTTTGGATCGTAGAAACAATCTGACCCTAAGATAAAATCTAGGTCCGTTAGAGCGTGGGTTCTGTTGTTTATGATACCCCAATTGATTCCTATTATGTTTACATCAATTAAATCGTTTACTTCGCAGCTTTTTTGGCAGATTTTTAAGCTGTTTGGTTGTGTTGTTGTGTCGGACAGCGTCACGTTTGCTCCGCAAAAAGCAGCGACAACGCCCGGCAATGCTGTGCCAGCTGATATCTTGTATATAACGCAAAAAATATTGAATATTGTTTTACAGATATATTTTATCATTTCTCGTTGAAAATACCAACTTCTAACACTTTTTTTTTCTTAAATTCATTCGATTAAACCATAAATATTGCGCTAAAACAGCAGCTGACGGCCATGTGTACATGCAGTATTGAGGATTCATCACCTGAAAAGAAAGGAAAAAAAAAAAAAAAAAAAAAATTCTTAATTATAAAAAAATCATAAAATCAAAATCACCTTTATACCTCCGGAATCCGGACAATCAATTTATCATCACCAGTTTGAAACGTAAACAAACGTTCATTCGATTCATTCGCATCCTTTTTCGCGGCCATTATTATGACGTCACCGGAAGTCGAAACTATAACCAATAAATTTTTTTCCGTAACCAATGAAACCAACGAGTATTTACATTACTCGGTTTTTATTTTTAAAATTTTTTATTTTTAAGGAAAATAGTAATAGATATATAAAAACAATATTTTGATTAGTACTACATTTATGGATCTAATGAATCGTTTTAAATTCTTCGGTCAAAACCGGTCGAGCGAAAATAAAGTGGCTGACGGGCTGACTGCTGATTGTGGGCTGCTGTTGTTATCGTCGCGCTTTTTTGTTATGGATTCAATAAGAACCTGTATCTATTATACTACCGACGAACTACTAGACATGGAAGGCTCCCTGGTCTAGTCTCGAGCTGTTTGATTGCGATCGCGATGGCCAGCAAGGAAATATTATCGTCCGGTCGGGAACACAGGAAAAGAGCTGAAAGATGTCGAATATTAGTGAGGGAAGAAGTTCAAGCCAAATTGAAATCGGTAATGATTTTGTTTAATTCGGTTATTATTATTATTATTATTATTATTATTATTACGAGTGATTTGATTTTAGATAACGACCATATTGAAGAAGAGTATCGATGCTCGGACATCCGAGGATTTGCAGATGTTGGAGAATTCGCCCGAAGTCGTGGACCAAGTTGAGAAACGAATGAAAAAACGGACGACGTTGAAAGAAAGGGAAAAAGAGATCGAAGATCCACCCGAGATTTTGAGGGAAAAGTGTAAAACTTTGGCCGAATTTATTAGAAATACAAACAGATTGGTCATTTACACGGGCGCAGGAATCAGCACCGTAATTTTTGATTAATTATTTTTTTTTTTTTCAAATTTTTCAAATTTTTTTATTTTATATAAAATGATTTTAGGCTGCGTCTATACCGGATTACAGAGGACCGAATGGAGTTTGGACGTTGATGCAGAAAGGGAAGAAAATTGGGTAAATTTATAGCTCATTTTCCTTAATATTATACATTTTGATGTTTTTTTTGTTGTTTTTGTTTGTTTTTTAGTTCTCACGAATTGAGTGATGCCGAACCGACAACTACGCACATGGTTGTGGCTCAGTTGTATGATAAAGGGATTTTATCGCACGTTGTGTCGCAAAATTGCGACGGTTTGCACATGCGGAGTGGTTTGCCGTGGCATGTTTTGTCGGAAGTTCATGGGAATATGTACATGGAGGTTGTTAGGATTTGAATATCGTCGTTTGGGAGTTGGTTTTTAAATGTATTTGAATTTTAGGTTTGTATTAAATGTCGGCCAACGAGAGAATACATTCGATTGTTTGATGTAACTGAACGAACATCCGTTCACAAACATAAAACTGGGAGGAAATGTTACGAGTGTGGGAATGATTTGATCGACACGATTGTTCATTTCGGAGAAAAGGGATTATTGAAGAGTCCTTTGAATTGGTTGGGAGCTGTCAAAGCTGCCGAAAAATGCGACATGATTCTATGTTTGGGATCGAGTTTGAAGGTTCATTTAAATTTTTTTTGTTTATAAAATATAAATTCTATATTAATGATTCATGCATTTATTAGGTATTACGAAAATACACTTGTCTTTGGGAAATGAATCGACCTTTGCAAAGTCGACCGGTGCTCTGCGTCGTGAATCTGCAGTGGACGCCTAAAGATCACGTGGCAACTTTGAAAATAAATGGTCAATTATAAATCGAAGGAATTAATTTTCTTGTTGTTAAAAAAAAATGTTATTATAGGAAAATGTGACGAAGTGATGGTCGAAATGATGAAACAATTGCAGATAAGCATTCCACGATATCACCGTGACACGGACCCGATTTTTCAGCTCTCTGTACCGTTGCGCGAATACGAGTTGCCTACAGTCTCGCGCAAACCGTTAGCATCTCCATTTGACGTCAAACTGAACGAAAATGAGACCAAAGATGCGGACACGATTGAAATTGAGAATATCATGCACTTTGTCGACGTCAAAGCGGAGAAAACGGACGATTACAGTAGCTATTCGCCTTTAGACGACGATAAACTCAAAGTGGTCGACGAGGAAAACGAAGTAGAAAATTCTCAGGTGCAGGATGAAACTCCGAGTGACTCTGAAACGAAAATCTCAGGTAATCCAGGATGGTTCGGCAAAGGATACAGAAAAATCTTTCAGAAAAAAAGACGGCGGTTATGACAACTGAAATGTCGAATCGCAAAAATCGTAGGTTTCGAGTATTTATTGACTTGTGAAAAAGGTACCATTTCTAAATTATTCTTTGCTCAATTTGATACTGGTTTCGTAGTTGTAGTCGAATGTGAATACGTGTACAATAAGATTTGTGATTTACTCAGTTGTACCTGATATTTAAAAGGAAAAATGCGACTATTTGTAGATTCAAGTTTAAGTTTATGTTAGTTGGGTTTGTGTGGTGGGTTTTTTGGTATTGACTGTAGTTTATGACTATTCTCTGCATAAAATTTGTTTGTTTTTTTCTCTTTTTTTATATAATTATATACAATGTGAATTTTTATTTAAATTTTCGACACATCAAAATGACAAAAGTTCCGGTATTTAATTAAAAGTTCTCGCTTCATGATGAGCTGTTTGCGCAGTGCTTCGAAACGTTTCACTTGATCTTCTTTGCTGTAGTCGATGCCAGGTAATCTTTGAATGCTTTCGCGGCATTGTTGGAGTTTGTTTTTCAGTTCGTTCATTTTCAACGTCGTGTTGCTTAAATCTTTCGCTTTTTGCGCTGCATCGTGATTCTCCTTTTCAATGCTAAAATTAAAAATATATATTAGATGAATTTTTTTACTATAGTATTTAAGTTACCTTCGAATTATTTCGTAGATTAATGGTAAAAATTCAACGTCCGTTTCTTCAGATGGCTCGATTTTCACCTGGGCGGCCATCGCCATCTTTAATTCCAGTAAACAACGCGAAAAATGAAATTTCGCGTTTAAATAAATGAGAAGAAATTTGATTTGGCTCCGTTTAAATTGTTGATTTATCCGTTGATTTATCCGTTGATTTTCGACACTGCTTTTGTTTGTTTTCTCTCTGTGCTTAGCGCCATCTAATGAGCCATTTTAAAAGCTAAAATGGCGGCCAACGAGTGGTTAGTAAACACCCCTTTCCTCTGTTTTGTACATTAATTTTTAAATTGCATACAGGATTCCGAGATGTAGGGATTATGATAATGAAAGAAAAAGATTGAATGCTTCCGTTAGCAGGGAAGAAGTTACTGAACATCCTCTCAAACCGATGGTTTCAATGGTAAACAAGGTCGAGTCATGAGTTATGAGTTATGAGGTTTTTAATGTCTAAATTAATATTAAATAGGTGACTGACAGCAGATTATTGAGAAAACTGTCAACGAGTACTCTTGGTAGTGCTTCTTCGTCCGGGACCAGCACGCCGCGGAAAGTACCCGTTGGATTAGTTGATCCATTGAATTTGGCATTTGAGGGGAGTGATCCCTTATCTCAATTTGTAGCTGAAATGGACCCATTATCTAAAATGGCATCGGAATACACGATGCAAGAGAGAGTAAGTTAACAGTTAAACTTTTTTTTTTATTGAATTTGCTTATTTTTTTGTAGAAAGAGAGTTTTGGTAAAGGAGCGATCTCCAGAAAATCGACGGATGAGAATTTCGAGCCGTGGTGTACGAAGAAAGCTGGAATTTTGAGTAAATACACAACATCCGAGAAGTTGTCAATTGCAACTAGTTTTCTTTCGGGTGGTGAAAAAGGTATTCATTCAAAAAAATTTTTTTTTGATGTTTGTGTGACTAATTTTGTTTTGCAGTTGTTATAAAAACGCAGAGTTCAGTAACTGATAAGGTTAAGAACCGACTCGAGCAATTGGATGATTTCGAAGAGGGTTCCGTGAGGGAAATGCTCAATTTATCACAGCAGGAATACGTTCATCGGATCGACGAACTCAATCAGGCGTTGTTAGAAGCGTGGGAGCAAGATCAAAGAGTTAAAGCTTTAAAAATAGTTATACAGTGTTCCAAACTTTTGGTTGATACTTCAGTCATTCAATTTTATCCGAGTAAATTTGTTTTGATTACCGACATCCTTGATACTTTTGGTCAACTTGTGTATGAAAGAATTCGTATAAAAGCTGAATATTATGCTCCGGGAAATCGCAATCCAACTCAATTACCTGGTATGATGATGCATGGATGCGAGACGTGATTTTTTAAAAAAAACAAAAAAACATGATGTTATTTTTTAGAAAATTTTACGCCTGAGATGGTTCCAGAATCAGCCAAAGAAACCTGTAGAAATTGGTTTTTTAAAATCGCGTCGATCCGAGAATTAATTCCACGATTATACGTTGAGATTGCCGTTCTTAAGTCGTATAACTTTCTAACGTCGGGGTAAAACATTATGAATTTTATTTAAAAAAACTGAATTAATGTACTAATTAATTTTTTTCAGGGAATTCTCTAAAGGTTTAATGCGACTCAGTAAAATAATTCGAGGAATTGGCGATCCAATCGTTGCTGCTTATGCCAGATGTTATTTATGCCGAGTATGCGACAAAGATTTGATTTTTTGAATATTTTTTATCGATTATTTGTATTTTAGATGGGTATGTCAGTTGCACCTGAAGTTAGAAATTACTTGTACGAAAATTTGTACGATTTTTTGATGAATTACAACCAGGTATTTTACTTACTTGTTAGTAAATTTATGGATAGTTTTATTTATCTACGAATGCTTACATTTTATTTTTTGTAGCTTTCTTGTGCTGGCGTGCAAGTTGAGTTGAGTCGACAAAAGGTGGAGTTTTCAACTTATTTAACGTTATATTCACCAGCAGTTGACTGGATTCTTCAGTGTATTGCTTATAAAGCCTCTGAAAGTTTATTGCCCGAAATAATGGAGCGTTGCAAGCAACAATGCAACAGGTACAACAATATAAATCAATTTATTGTCAATTGTTTGTTTATTTTTTCTGTTTTCAGTGCGTTATTGCTTAACTCTATTATGGCTGCGTTTCAACCTGAATTCATCGCTAATCGATCTTTGCAATTTGTGGAAATGATGAAAGAATGCGAAGACACTGGTTTTCCAAAAGTACCATTTGTTTAAGTCATTGATTTTCATTTTCATTTTAATTTATTTATATTTATTTGATTTTTTACAGCATTTTTTATTCAGAACTCTCGGGCTTTGCTTAGTTGTAGCTGATCCGCATGAAAACGTTAAATTACAAGTTTTGAATGATGTGTGGAAAATAGTTACAAAATTAAAAAATCCATCTGTGAGTTATTTACATAAATTTGAATGAAATAGAGGTTAAAAGTGTTTTTCTTGTAACAGCATTATATGAGTTGCGCTGAAATATGGATAGAATACACTGTCAAACATTTTAGCGTGAGTTTTATAATATTTTATTTCTTTTTTTATTAATTTTAATTTATAATTTAATAATTAGAAACGAGAAGTAAATACATTCCTGGGAGACATCATTAAACATTTGACTCCTGATCGAGCGTTTGAAAATCATTATTCGCAATTACAAGGCGTTGTTGATCGAATTTTGAATCACATGCACGATTTTTCGGTGCTTTTTGCTATGGATAAATTTCTGCCATTTGTGGACATGTTTCAAAAAGAGTCCGTCAAAGTTGACATGTGCAAATTAATCATGGAAGCCTTTTCCAGGTAATTATCATTATTTATTTTTTAAATTTTATATAATTAACATATTTCATTACAGAAATCAATTAGATTATACGAATGATCCCGTTATAATCAACGCCATGATGTTTATTGCAAAGACTGCACACGATTCTGTCAAGTAATTCTATTAATTTTCGAGATAAATTATCGATTTTATTTTTATTTGTTTACAGCGCTTTGACTGTCGAGGATGAAAAGCGACAAATTGCTAATTGCATTATCGCTTTTATTCGCAAAGTGAATTTCGGTCGTGATTTTGAACAACAATTGAATTTCTACGTAGAAACGAGACAAAGCTTCAGTAATTTGGAGCCCGTTCTCATCCAACTCGTCCATGTAATTTATTTAAAGCTTATTTAAATAATTTCAATAATCATTAATCATAAACTTTCTTTATTTCAGCACGTCAGTTCTCTCGCAATGCAAACAAGGAACGTCGTAAAAGGACATCACACGCGCAAAACAGCCGCTTTCGCCCGAGTACGAACAGAGATTAAAAACTTTACCCACTATTATACATTGCTAATTTTAAAAGTTTTGTTTTAGGCTTGCGCAGCGTACACTTTTATTACAATCCCATCACTTACCAACACTCTTAGCTGCTTCGAGTTATATTTAACTTGCGGCCAGGTGGCTTTGCTCAATCAATGTCTCGGCCAAGGTAACTTTAATGCAGCTGCGTAGTTTATTATCACTTTTTTGATACATTTTCTTGATTTACAGCGGATGCTTGTTTTAAAGCTGCCGTTAATATACTGCCAGAATTGCCTAAAATGGTCGAAATTGATGGAAAGCACCGATCAATTGATCCATTTCTTAAATCTTACGTTTGCAATTTTCTTTCGACGCTTCTAGTGGTTCCAGTAAATAATTCTAAATCGGTTGTAAAATAATTATTTTTATGTTTATATTTTATTTCAGGATAATCCTGAGCACGGAGTACTCTATTTATTAAGAGGATTACTCAACGTGCTGCACGATTACGTGTGGGACACGACTAACGAGACGAAAGTCCACATTTATTTGAATGTTTTGGATTTTTTGTCCGCGCTTTCTCAGGAATCGTATTATTATCATATCGATAAAGGTACGATAAAGGTGTTTATTTCAATTTATTTTTATTTTTTAATTAAATTTAATTAGTTTTTTGTTTGTTTGTAGTTGACTCGAATGACCGTTTATACGGAAGCGATCCAAAATTTCTATCCGAAGTGAATAAAATGATAAAAATTGTTTTGGATGAAATATTATCGCATTTTAAACAACTTCGAGAAAACGATGTAATTAATTTCAATTTAAAAAAAAGAAAAAAAAAAATAAGATAAAAAAAAATAATTAATTTTTTATATTTTTATTAATACTTTTCAGTTACTCAAGCAACAAGCAAATCTATGTCTCGAACTAATCAACCACATCGTGGCTCACGCCGACATCACCAACGAGTCGGTAGCAACTCTAACCGTCAACCTCTGGCTATTGGCACATAAAGAAGGCCACATGCAAACCAAATTGGCAGTAAGTCAAACAAATCACCGTGACAAACTGCACAAACATAACTCGGAACATATTTACACAGGCAAAACTATTGGAGAGCATCAAACGAACCGCGACGAATCAAGTGGCATCCAAACTGCAGACGGTTAATCGTTAAAATGGCAAAATTGAAAGATAAATGTAACTGCAGTTAAAATAAACGAGTCGTCGACAAATTTAAAATGTACTGAATACTCAACTCCCCCGCGCTGCGTCGCATACACCGAACTAATGGTCGAGTCAAGAGCCATTTTGTTGTTGGGCGGGCGCAGTCGATTAGTGCGATGGGGAAGCCGAACCATTGGCCCAGGGGCCGGCGCCCCATGCGGATAGAGCGGTGAGTTGCAGGCGCTGAAAATGGTAAGTAGCGTGTGACAACTTTATCGAAAGGGAATATTTTGTTTGTGATGTGGGCGAGGAGAATTAAAATTAAATTCCGTTTTGTTAGGTTTTTTAAAGTTTTTTTCGTTCTTTTTTTCTAGGTATAAATAACAACTACATTAATTTAGAAGTTTACTAAAAATAAACTTGTAATGTCCCAAAATGCCGTTTGGATTTCATATTTGGTTAATGGAAAATTTTGTTTGAGATTTTTTAAGGATTTTTTTTACAGGGAAAATTGAAAATGGCGTATTTTTTTTTTTTTTGGTTTATTTTTAAATGAAATTGATAATCAATTGGTATTGATGAGGAAGTCGCGGAAATATCCGTTGGGTGGTGAGATTTAATTATAAATGAATTGATTCAAGTTTTATTTTCCGATGGAAAAAAAAATGCCAAAATCATTTGCAAGACAGTTTTCTTGACGGGGTGAACTATTTTCCCATCTGGCATCCAGTGCCAAAGTCTATTCACATTTTTTTCCATTTTTTTTGGCACTCGGATAGATGTCATTGCATAAATTTAAAAAAAAAATTGAATTTACTCTAGTGCGAGTACCATGGGCCATGGGGCCGGTGGGGGTGATGACAGCATCTTTTCTATACCCAATTGACTTTTTTCTGACATTAATTCTCACGTGAAATTGAGAACTCGAGAGAATTTGCCATAAATCGATTAAATATAAATTTTCCTAATTTAATTTAATTTATTTTTAGTTGTTAAAAAGGTGCTAAAATTCGAAAGTAAACATTTGTGTAATAAAATGTAATATTTATTGCATAATTTTTATGACCGCTATAAATACAGCCAACTAGGTCGCTTAAATAGTTTTAAATGTTTGTTACAGGAAAGGAGAAAGTCGTTGAAACGAACAAAATCACTAAAATCATTTACAGAAGAACGAAAACGAGGTTACTTAATTTTTTCTTATTAAAAAAATAAAAATAAAAATAAATTTTGAGCTTTAAAACCATTTTTCACAGACATCCATCAAGCGTTTCGTCTTTTGGATGAAAATCAAGATGGTTTGATCAATTTCTTCGAAGTGAAAACGATGATGGAGAAATTGGGCTTTCCAGCGACCGACGAAGAAGTATCCTACATCCTGCAGAAATTAGGAAAACAAGGTATTATTATTATTATTATTATTATTATTAGACGCCATTTTGATTTTGGGCCGTAACAATGCTCTCGCACGATCGTGGCACGCGGCGCATAGACGAATGTAGTTCGGGTTCCTAGTCGCTCGCGATGTTGCACTGCCTTGGCGCCAAGGCAAGAAGTCCATCGACGAGAAGTCGCGGAATGACCGCGGCCTCCTGCCCCGTTCCAGTCTCCAAACCCGTGCTCGAAAAAGCCGTTTCCGGCTGCGTCAAATGGTTCAACGTGAAAAACGGCTACGGTTTCATCACGCGTCACGACAACGGCAATGACGTGTTCGTCCACAATACCGCTATAGCCGCCAACTCGTCCAACACCATCGGCAAGTGGCGCTGGCGAGGACTGGCCGATGGAGAGATCGTCCATTTCGACGTTGTGGTCGGAAAAAAGGGTTTGGAAGCCGCGAATGTGACCGGACCCAATGGCGCGCCCGTTCGGGGCAGTTTGTTTGCCCGCGATCGGCCGAGGCATCGCAAAAATCGAAGCGACAAACAACGGTGGCCTGTTTACACTTCTCTGGAGCGCGAGAACCGACATCCGTACCAGGCGAACGGGGCCGACATTACGGTACCGCAGTCGGGTTTGCCGCCTTCGTCCTCGCGCAGATATTTGTCCCGTCGGCGGCCATTAATGCAAAGCAGTGATAGATCGAGTAGCGAAAGCGAAACGGGCACTTCACCCAGTCGTTGCTCGAATGCGTCGACCGACAGTTCGAGCAGCGGTGATGTCGGTGGATCAGGTTCCTCAATTACTCGTCGATTTTTTTCATTTTTTTACATTTTAATTTGTTGTTTTGTTTGCAGGTGACGGTTTAATAAGCGAAGAGGAGTTTTATATGTTTATGAATCAGTTTTCCGGTGAAGATGATTTGATGGAGGAGCTTAAAACAGCTTTTAAAGTGTTTGATAAAGATGGAAATGGGTTTATAACGCGGGTAAATTCGAATAAATCGTTTTAAATTCGTTATAATATAATGTTTTCCCAATGTTTTAGGAAGAGTTAAAGCGAGCTATGGACATGATCGGCGAACAAATGTCGGAAAAGGCATTGGATGATCTGCTGAGTACAGTTGATGTCAACAAGGATGGAAAAATCGATTATAATGGTACGAAGCAGATTATAGTCGATTTAAGTGAAATTTCGACGATTTTTTTCATTGTAGAATTCGCCAAAATGTTGCTTTAACTCGTACTACTGTGAAACGTTCTTGTAAATATTGTAAATATCATCAGCACGATGATACATCAATACAATCAATCTACGGAAAAAAATTCATTGTTGAAAGCTGTATTTTATATTAACGTAGAAAATTCCTACCAAATTATTTGATCTAATGCTAAAACCTGAGTGTGCCTTCGATCGAATGATGTTACATCCCTTGGAGTTGTTAGAAAAATAAATCCAAGAAGTGTTGTCTTTGTAAATCTTTTTTTTTCTCTTTTTTTTATTCGTCTCAAAATACAATTTTTTGAATTTTAAGCCGAACTCTTCAAATCCCTCTGCACCTTCTTCCAGGCGGATAAAGGTCCGGTCTTTCCACGGTATTTGCAGTAGGCGCCGTCGGGTTTGAGCCTTCCGTCAGCCCGCATTTTCTCGAACTCTTTTCCGGTCCATTTGGTGAAACCCCAAAATTTCGAGACAAAAATCTAAAAAAAAAAATCATTTAATTAATTTCTTTCCTTTTTTTTTTTGGTTGAATATTTTTTTCGTTACTTTTTGACGTCCGGGGAACTTAAACTTGGCACGACGCAAAGCCTCGATCACTTGCGATTTGTGTTGCTCCTTGGCGCGAACGGACATGATGGGTTGTCCGATACGAACGCGAGCAACGGTGCCTTGTGGTTTGCCAAAAGCGCCACGCATTCCAGTTTGAAGCCTAAGGATTTAATATTGTTATGAAAAAAGTATTTTTCTGGGGGTTTTATTGGATGTTACCTATCAGCTCCAGCACACGACAACATTTTGTTGATTCGAATCACGTGAAACGGATGGAGTCTCATTCGGATGTGAAAAGCATCCTTTCCGCAGTGTTTTACCAAGTACTAAAATCATAAAAAAAGTTACGATTTATTGGTTTTTTTTGCTATTTTTTTGCGATTTTTACTTTGTTGGCGCAGATTCGGCCTGCTTCGAGAGCCTCGGATGATAACTGTTCGTATTCATCGGACACTAAATGGATGCACAATGGGAATTCATCTACTTTGGCCTTTTTACGACCCAAATCGAAGATCCTGATTTTAGAATCTGCAAGTCATCGTTTTTAATTCATTTATTAGTTATGAAAAATTTTCATTTATTTTAAAATTTTTTACCAGGTACACCACGACAGAAACGTGATTTCGGGTACGGTTTATTCTTGCAGTATCTGTAACTGCGGAAGAAAAAGAAAGAAAGAAAAAAAAATGTGATTTTTAACACAGATATATGTGATGATATATTTCACGTTGTTTTTCTTACCACCGCGCCGGTCGACGACCCATTTTGTCTCCCTTCCTATAAATAATTTAAAATAAATTCAGTTTTCGATAGATCGGCTCGAATTAAATGGATGATTCGAGATTTAATTCTACAAACCTCAACCTGCTGGCGACAACAACGAGGAAATTTTACCGGAAATGACTGTGAAACCGGAATGAGCACTAGCGCTAAGAATCTTAACGATTTTAGTTTTATTTTTTGACGCTAGATGGAATATTAAATTAAAAATGACGTCTAAAAATACACGTCAGATCACGTGACAAACAATAACAATATGGGAGAAAATTTGTTGTGGTCATGAGAGCAATCAAGTATACTCGCTGGGTTCTTTTCCATTCATTTACTGCAATCAAGTGCTGAAATTAACATCAGAACAGCAAACTTAAAATGACTGGTAAGTGCGATAACAATTACACAATTAAATCCGATGCTCGAAATCCACTCCTATTGGGCAATCATTACGCGATTGAACCCCAGTGAAATTTTTTTTATTTTTTATTTTTTTAAAAATCGTGACCGTGAAATCTATAATTATTTTTTTTCTTACGCTATTCTAGATTAGAATTTTTTATTATTTTCGGTGCAATTTTAAATTTTTCTATTTTTTCTTTATATTTTCAAGAAGTTATTGAACAGAGCGCAGCAGAAAAGCAAGCTCTCCAAAACAAGCTACTCGATGCTGTTAAACAAGTGGGTCAATGTGTGAAGTACAAAATTTTGTTTTTATTTAATTTATTTGTTTAAATTTGCAGTGTCAAATTAGGTTTGGTGGTAGAACAGAGTTGGCATCTGATGGGGATAGTCGAGTGGTCTGCCTTTGCACTCAGTTTGAAGTTGCACTTCAACATGGATTAAGAAGAAATAATAAAGGATTTGCTGCATTTAAGTGAGATTTTGTGATTTTTTTTTTATTGTTTATTTTTTTTTTGAAATTTTTTTTTACAGACATGTTACGGAAATGGTTACTGGATTAACATTAAGAAATGGCGAAGATGAACCAGGTAAACTTAATTTTATTTACAAAAAAATAATATTTAAAAAAAAATCATAATAATTGAAATTTATTTAAATTTTTTTTTTAATATAGTTTTTTGGCATGTTGTCAAGCAAATCCTAACAAAACACGAACATGAACGATATTTGTTCTTAAAAAACATAACATCCGATATCGGCCGCGGTCGCGCGTGGTTAAGATCAGCTTTAAACGAGCGTGCATTGGAAAGATATATTCACATGATACTCGGTGAACCAGCTTTTTTAACTCAGTATTACGAAGATTGGGCGTTTGTATTGGATCAAGAACGGTCTAGCATGCTTCCAATGATGGCAGCTGGTAACTTGAAACTTGACACAACAGTTGAAAACATGAAATAATTTCGATCAATTTTTAGGATTAGGTTCCATCTTGTTTGCCATCAATATTGACAACTCTGATTTGAATACTATGCGAACCCATCCAGCTGTCAACAGTCCATTATCGATGTTTCAGGCTTCTCAGGATCCAGTTCCAGTCGTGGCCAGCCCTCCAAAAGGTATTAAATAATCTCCATTACAAAAACTGTTATTTTTTTTTTTTTTTTTTTTTTTTTTTTTTGTTTTTGAATTTTTTTACATTTCAGATTCAAATTTTAAAGAAAAAAAGAAAAAGAAAAAAGCTCTGGCTCAAATAGTGTCATTTGACGACGATGATCTAGACGGGAATAGCAGGTGCATTAATAAAGGATTAATTATTTAGAAAATAAATTGATGATTGTATGACTTTATCTAGTCTCACAGTCACGTTTTTTTTATATATAATTTGATTTGATATCCAATTAACTAGAAGAAAAACAGTGGAAATTAATCATTTTCCACTTATATCATGTGATAAGGATATAACAAACAATTATATTGAACATTGATTTAATTTCAATCTGTCAAAACAGGTGCGTGCAGCTATCACCAACGTACTTCAGTGCTCCTCCTACTTGTCTTTCATCGCCTACTAATGTCCAAGATGATTTAAATGAAATGCAGTTCCACGATAACGTTGATTTGAAGGATTGTGATAACAGGAAGGAAATTAACGCGAATACGAATTGCTGGAAAGATGTTTCGGCAGCTACTGATGGATTTCCGGTTTTTAATTCCGATTTGGAAGGCAGCGGTTCGTACGATGATTTGAAGCAGGTGGAAATGACTCGTGGAACTGGGACGAATAAAACGTATAATGTTAAATTGGAGCTCGCGTGCTGTGTTGTAAACGAATCTCAACGTTCCATTGATAAAGTGTAAAAAAATTTATTTTTTGAATATTTAATGAGGAATTGATGTTGAATTTTGGTTTCAGAACTTCAACTTCCATTCCTGTAATTAATAATTCCGATAAGACAGTTTTGACTCCGATTAATGATGTTTCTATTGGAGAACTGATTCCTGTGAATGGCTTCGAAGAAGTTAATTCAGGTTGAAAGTTTTAATTTAATTTGTTGATTTTATTTCATTTATTAGTTTTTTTTTTTTTTTTTTGTGTAGAAGATTCCGTCTCAATTCCAAGTTATTCCGAGGACACTGAGTGCGCTGTGGCTGCTTTGGCGTTGCAGAAAGTTATCCAAAATTGGTGAAATTGCATTATAAAACAACTAACATTTTTTTATTTATTGTTGTTTTATTTTTTTTTTAGTACTACCTCAACTTTACAATTGAATTCGACAAATTTATCAACCACAACATCGACTAATGACACGCTCTCATTAGGTATTAAGTATTTTAATGTTGATAGAAGTTATAATTTTGATTTATAAAATGTAGGCGAGATGAAACAAGCAGTTATAACGTTAATGCAAAAGAAGGATGAAGTGGAAGAACAAAATAAGTAGGAAAAATATGGAATATGAAAATTGAAATTTTAATTTTAACTTTATTTCAGGTCGTTACGAAGTCTCTTAGATCGTGAAATGGAAATGTGTTCAGGATTAAGGGTGGAAATGGACGAAATTAAAGAGAAAAATCAGGAGCGTGTGGAACGATTACAGACTAAATTACAAGCTCTCTCGAGGTATTAATTGTATTATAATTTAATATTAATTAATATTTATTTAATATTTATTAATATTTTAGAGAGAATGAATTGCTGAAACATCAGTTGAAGAAATACGTGGGCGCTGTACAAATGCTGAAGAAAGACGGCTTTAAGAATGAAAATAGTGAATTGTTTATTACTTAATTTGTATTTGTTTATTTAAATTTGGTTTTAATTCAGATTGTTTAAGCGGGGACCCGGTGCCGGCTATTCCCGAGCAGAAACCGTTCATCGATTATCATTTCGAAGCCACGGAGTACGAAAGGAAATTGATCCAAGTAGCCGAGATGCATGGAGAGTTGATGGAATTTAATGAGCGACTTCACCGACTTTTGTCTCAGAAGGAGGCCGTCGTTCGGCGGTTACGGGAGGAATTAATCGACCTCAGGGGTCCGGTAATTGACTTCAATACATATTTTTTAGCTTATTAGTAATTATTTTCGTTATTTTAGCTTCCCGACGATAATCAAACGTCTGATGACGATTTAAGCGTTACATCAGATTACGACACGTAATAATAACAAATTTTAATAATTTATGGTTTAGTAATATTGTTTTTTTGTTACGAAGTTCTTCGATGACGGCGGCTTCTCGTTCCCTTATAAACATTTGGATTCCATCGGCTTTTTTAGCCGGAAAATCGTCAGATAATCATCACGTGTATCAAGTAATTGAAAAATATAAATATATTGATTTAATGTGAATTACTAGTTTTGTTTTGTCATTATCAGGTATATATTCGCGTTCGCGATGATGAGTGGAATGTATACAGACGGTACGCTCAATTTTATTCGTTACACAAGAGTTTAAAAAAGAAAAATCCGATCATGAACACTTTTGAATTTCCGCCGAAAAAAGCAATCGGCAATAAAGTACGTTGAAATTATACTTTTGGTGTCTTTCTTAATTGAATATTTATGTTGGTTTTAGGATGCAAAGTTCGTGGAAGAAAGGCGAAGACGACTGCAACATTATTTGCGCTGTATCGTTAATTTATTCGTCCAACATCATTCGGAATTAGGTGTGAATCCCGACAAGGAAACTTTAGTCAATTTTTTACCGTTTTTTGGGTAAGATTTATTTTTTTATGTCGGATGAATTGAAATCAAGTGTTTTAAAGAAATATATTTTGTAGAGGGGTTCAAGGGGTAGACGATCTTAGGCGCCCTAATCGCAATCTTTTTTCAAGAAGACAAGAACAGTTAAATGAGCCAGCTGTTCATCATTACACAGGACTCTGATTATTGTCGTGTTTATTCACATAGGATTTATTTGCAGTGGATGCTTTTTGCATTTGTTAAAAAAATGATGTTTGAAATATTCTGCGAATCAATCATGTTTTTGAAGGAAAGAAATATATATGTAAATTTTAATCGCAGAATGATGTTTTTAGTTTTTTTATTTTCAATGGGTGAATCGAAGTTTATGTTTAAGTTGTACAAATTTTGAATTTAGACTAAAATAAAATAATAATTCCTAATATAGAAAAAAATTATTTATTTTTCCATTTATAAACATTTAAAGTTGTGGTGTCCGAAAACGAAAATTCGTTTATTTAAACTCTCGTGAGGTAGCGCCAGCAATTAGATTTTTATGACGCGTTTTACACTTCCAGCTAGGCTTGTGAACCCCGTAGCTGCGGTTTGTCATTCTCCTCAACGATGGGGTTTAAAACAGCGGTAAGAAATTTTATTTTCCCTAACTCTTAACTAAATTCAGAAGCTTAAACCCATTTATACGTAACTAAAAGCATTAGATGCATTGATTCCACTGGATTTTTAATATAAAAGTGAATTTTTTACATCAAATACCAATTCACTCCTAGGCCTAATCCACGTGGCTCCAATGCTTAACATGAACAAAATAAGCCTTAGTTCTTTATATCCGTATTTATTTTAATCTTACAATTCTTCTAACAATTTTTTTTACTCAGCCCATCGTCATCGATGCGCGTGGACATTTACTTGGTCGATTAGCGGCGATCGTAGCGAAGACAATTCTAACCGGTAAAACTCGATATTCACCCCAAAAATCGTCAAAAAAGTTAAATATCTTTTAAAATAGGTCAAAGAGTGGTGGTTGTAAGATGTGAAGGCATCAACATATCTGGAAATTTCTTCAGAAATAAGAGTAAGTATTTTTTTTAAAAAAATGAAAATTTCAACATTCCTTTGTGTCCAATGATGTTTCTAGCAATTTACCTTACCTACATTGGTTGAGAGACCGTGATATCAAAAATGCAAAACTGAGGATGCAAATATAAAAATGATTTAAAATGATAATTAATTTAATATTTTAAATTGTAGTGAAATACTTGGCTTTCTTAAGAAAGCGATGCAACGTTAATCCAGCACGTGGCCCATTTCACTTCAGAGCTCCCAGTAAAATCTTCTGGAGAACTGTTCGAGGTATAATAAAATTATAAAATTTTTATTATTTTTTAATTTTTACATGATGAGAGTACACTAAATTCTTATGAGATTAAAGTGATTTTTAATATTACATGCACTACCAACTGACGTTTAAAAATAAATAAAATTTTATTCGAAATTAATAATAAATGGTTCAGTTTATTAATTTGAATTTTTGGTCTTTTTTAAGGTATGGTACCACACAAGACGGCACGTGGAGCCGAAGCTTTGCGTCGAATGAAGATGTACGACGGAGTTCCGCCGCCGTACGATAAGAAGAAGAGAATGGTCGTTCCATCTGCTCTTAGAATTTTGAGGTTACACCCGAGACGAAAGGTAGAGAAATAATTTTTTTAAGTTTTAAAATAAGTTACTAATGGTGTGATTGGTGTTTCAGTACTGTTATTTGGGGCGTCTTTCCCACGAAGTTGGTTGGAAATACCAAAATGTTGTCGCAACATTGGAAATTAAACGTAAAGTCAAAGCTGCGGTTCATTACAAGAAGCAGAAGGCTGAAGAAGTAAGTTTGGATTTTTTTTTGATTTTCTTTTTTTAAATTTTTGGTTTGTTTTTAACATGATGTGATTACACTAAATTCTATGAGTTTAAAGTGATTTTTAATATTACATGCACCTCCAACTGACGTTAAAATAACAAAAAAAAAAAACTAAAAATTTAATTTAATCAAATTAATCATTGGTTTGGTTTTAATTCGATATTTTTTGTGTAATTTGCAGAAATTAAGAGATGCTGCAAAGAAAAAGATGGCAAAACGAGTCTCTCCTTTCCAGAAAGTTATTGAAAGTTACGGTTTTCATTAAAAATTTGGAATTAAAAAATATTAATAAATATATAAGTGTTCGTTTGAAATATTTCTTAATTAATTTACATAACACAACAACATCACGTAATAAAAATTGATACAAAATAAATAAATATATGATTTAGTTAGATAAATAATGGTCATTTGATACCGGACATTTTGAGCATCCCGCATTGCATAGAAATCAAAGCTCCATTTTATCGATTTTTTGAGATTCCGGAAAAATAGGATTATATTTGGATGTTTTATTTCGAATGTTTAGCATTGGTTTCGTTGCTAGTAATCAGTCACGTGGCATTACAGCGTCTGCATCGTAGCCCCCGCTAAAAATCAATAGGAGCAGAGCCGCCGTTTCTGCTTTTCTCAGCCACTGCTTCTCCATGGTTTCTCCAGTCTCCCTCTTCTCTTATTCTTTTACCTAGTTCGACACAACACTTACAAAACAAGGTTTGATCATTTACTCTCATTTTAATATCGTTAATGTGATTCATACGCACGATTTCCGTGATGTAAAAACCTAATTAGTTATTGTGACATTTTAACCGCCCATATGGAAATCAAATGACCGCTTTAGTTCTCCCTTAAAAATATACACATTTGAAGATCGCACTTTCATATTTATTTTTTATTTTGTTAAAGAATAATGAAAGTTGATATCATTTGGATGAATGCCAAATGTCAATGGATTTTCCTTTCCTCCATCTAGTCACAATTTTCCAATGTTGAATCTATATTTTCTGATCTCGTTATCATTATTATCATATGTCGTAATTGGTTACAGAATGTGATGTGCACAAACAGTTTGAATTCAATATGATTGAAGCTATTGCTGCCAGCCTTCTCAACCGATATTTAGGTCGATACATTCAAGATTTAGATTCGGAAAATATCAACTTGGGCATTTTTTCTGGTTCGTATATTTGTTTAGTTTTAGTTTTTATTTTTATTTCCTTTGGTTTTATTTTATGAGTAATAAGTTTTTTTTTTGTTTTTTTTATTTGTTTGATTCGCAGGTAAAGTTGAGTTATTCGATTTGAAGTTACGACCTGAAGCTTTGGTAATAAAATATAAATTATTAAAACTGTTATTCATATTTATTGATTTTTATTTTTGTTATGATTTTTACAGGCGGAATTAGATTTGCCAATTGAAGTAAAAGCTGGAGTTGTTGGTTAGTGAAGTTTCATTTATAATTTAGTTAGTTGGGAGAGTTTGCTTTAAAAAATTCAATATTTATTTAAAATTCAGTGGAGACTTTAGAACCGTACTGAAATATTAATCTGTTTTTACATTATTTATGTTAAGGTCGAATTGAACTTCGAATTCCATGGACGAGCTTGTACAGTCAACCGGTAATATTTACAATTGAAGATGTCTTTGCTCTTGCTGGACCTATTAGTGAGCGGCCGTATGACGAGAAAAAAGAAAGACAGTTACAACGGGCTAACAAACAAAGGATTTTGGATGGACTTAATCCCGTTACTGATGAATATTACGATGAATCTTTAAATCTAGGATTTTTTGAGAAATTAATGGCAACGGTCATTAATAATGTACAGGTTAGATGACCACGAAAAATTTCATAAGACACTTTTCAAAAAATAAACTAATTTAACGCAGATATACATCAGGAATATCCACATCCGATATGAAGACAGCATTACGAATCCGTATTGTCCAATTACGTGTGGCATAGTCATCCATAACTTAACCGCTGAAACGACAAATAATAAATGGAAACCTTCGCAGGTGGATGGCAATGCCACATCAGTATATAAAGTAAAAATAATATTTTTTAAAATAAATATTTTTGTTTTTATTAAAATGTATTATTTACAGCTCATTAAACTGGAGTCATTTTCATTGTACTGGAATCCATTTTGTAACGACTGCAATTTAGCCAAACATCAAATCATGTCTACTCAATGGCTGGTTAGTAAATCGAGATTTTTTTAAAATTGTTTGTTTTAAGAATTATTTCAATGATTTAGGATACAATGAGAACCGGTCTTACTACATTTAATGTAAACGATGAAGATTTTGAATTCAGTAAGTCGATTACATATTGAAAATAAATGAACAAATCCTATAATATGATTATTTCAAATTCAGTTATAAAACCAATTTCCGCTAAAGTTAAAGTGATAATGAATAAATCAAATGAAGCCAAAGTCCCGAAACTTTTACTAGATTTCGTCCTTCAAGACGTCGCTTCCCAATTATCTAGACAACAAGTAAAAAATACAATTTTAAAATTTAAATTTAAATTAACATATTATATATTAATTGTTTTTGTTTTTTTTAAATTAAGTATTTGAGCGTTATTAGTGAGCTGCAATCATTCCAAACGATGAAAGTTAACGAACGGTACCGTAAATACAAACCACTCTTTGACGTGAAGGGAAATGCTGCGGCATGGTGGCACTACGCTTATCGCGCTGTAATAGAAGAGTCGATTCGTCCTTATTCGTGGGATAGAATCAGACAACATCGAGAGCGATTTCGCGAATACAGAACCCTATTTAAAGAGTTCTTGTTAAATTCTAACGATTCGGAATTGAAAGTTGATCTACAGAAGCAGGAAGATCGTTTAGATTTAATTAATATTGTTATTGCTCGAGAACAGGCTCGTTCTGAGGTACGATTTAAAAAAAAAAATAAAAAAATTTATATTTATTAAGAATTATTTTTGATTAGTTTGCAAAAGAAGAACCAGAGCGCATTAGAAGAAAAAAGTCGAAAAAAAGTTGGTGGTCTTCGTGGTGGTCAAGCGCGAGTGACGACGAAGACGATTTGGAGGTTATCGGTGAAAAAGATAAAAATCTTTGGTCGCAATTGACCACCGAAGATAAACAAAAGATCTACGACGCTATTGGGTACACTGAAGGAGAGAAATATGCCGAGAAACCCAGACAATACATCGGTAAGTCATTTTGAGAAGAATTCTCATCGAATAATTTGATAAACTAAATTTTTTGTTTCGTTTCAGAGCATAAACTGAATTTTACATTCGCCAACTGCTCCTTAGCGTTAATTAACTACGACAAGGAGATATTAGTCGTTAGTCTTACTCAATTGCTCTTGAGTCTCGAAACGAGACCTTCCGCTAGCGCTTTTCACATGTCCGCGCGGACGGAGAGTTTTACAATAGAAGGAGCATCTATTGAGCATGACTTGGTTCCGTTAATTACTGCCGATCATGTAACGCATGGTGCGTTTTATATCACTATATGTATAAATTTATAAATAATTAATTAATATATACAACTGGATTTTGTTTTTTCAGGTTCGACTTTAACCTCCGTGTTTGCTGTGGACCTAGATGTTAATCCGGCTCATGTGAATGCCGATTACGGAGTTGTCGTTAGTTCGGAATCGGTAGAAATGGTTTATAATGAGGTAGAAATGCGAATTTTGTATAAAATTAGGATAGAAATGATTTAAAATAATTTTTTAGCATGCGTTATCTGAAATATTGAGCTTTCTGCAAATACCTTCAGCAACATTTGAGGATGTGAAGGCAATTGCTACTGAAAAATTGAATAAGTTCATGCAAGTGAGCCGAGCAGCGGCGGAGTTTGCAATTGAGACTCGCAAGAAAATTCATCTTAGTGTTGATATTAAGTCACCTTATCTTATTTTACCGGAACATGGAACGATGCAAAGGTAGTTTAAACTAAATATGGGTGTTACTATAGGTTGTTAATTATGGTTTTTAATCCAGAGGAGGATCTGTGATCGTGTTCGATTTGGGCCATTTGGCCATGCGGAGCGATCTACAAACTGATAGTCGTTTGCTCGAGGAGGCTACAAAAACAGAATTGGAAGAAAGGCTTTACGATCGATTTCATGTGTCAGTTTCGGACGTGCAAGTTTTATTCGCTGATTCAGGCGATGAGTGGCGTGTGGCCCGAACTTTAGCCGAATCGGATTCTCATCTCATTCCAAAATTAAGCATTAAACTTATATTTTCAAATAGTGTCAAACCAGATTATCGCCAATTACCACGGTAATTTGAGTTAAATTATTGTTCGACTCAATTCATATTGAAAAATTAATTGTTATTTTTTTTTTAGGCAAAAGATGAATGTGTCAGTTCCCACCTTGAAATTGAATTTATCGGATAGAAGATTACGTTTACTGGCCGATTTTGTGCTCAATTTACCAATGCCTAGGCCTAAAGTATGCAGTGCAACGGATGTAGATGAGATTGACGGAGTCGAAGTCGAAGTCGATTCTATGGTTCGTTTTATAAAAATATAGTTTTGATACTGAATTGAATTTAACGGGTGTTTTTTTTTGTTTTTAGAATCTAAACGAGGTGATAATAGATCTAAAAGCGGACGAGCTAAAACGAGTTCAACGAGTCATTAGATTTAATTATCACGATAAAGAAACTAAAAGTTTAAATGCTGCTTTATCCGACACAGTAAATAATCGTAAGTTAACATTTAAAATCAATAATCTAAACATTTAAAAAAACATTTTTCTATAATTTATTAGAGCCAGTTTCATATCTATCCGACCATTCTGACGAAGACACTGAACTGTGGGCGCGTTCTGTTGATCTTCCTGGTTTCGAAGACAACATTTCACCCAGTAACTCTATTATTACACTTTTGAGGTTTTTAATAGGCGAGGTATTACTTATAATCGAATAAATTTCCGAGATATTTACATTTTTGTTTATTTTAACTAGATTGTGGTACACTTAGCACGTTCCAGTGATCACACTGATAAACCTTATTTGATGCTGCGGATTGATAAACTGTGTACCGACATTGCACTTATGGAATGCGGTCCAGCATTACAGGCCAATCTCGGCGGCATCCAATTAGTCGATAAACTACATACGAGTACTTCCGGTGAATATTTGGAATTAATTAGTTCGAGGAATCATGCCGATATGATAACTATTTTATACCGAAAAGTAAAAAATTAAAAAAATTATTTGAAATGAGTTATTTAATAATTTATTTTTATTATTATTAGGTGCGCTCCAATTGTCCCGATTTTAAGACATTTTTCCATAGTGTTGAGCAGTCAATAGTGATCGATTTCACGGTTCTTCATTTGACTTTCCATCGTGGGGCCTTTCTTACGCTTAGCAAATATTTAGAATTTGTTTTTCAAAGGTGAAAAAATGGATTTTTTATTTTTTTTATAGAAATTTTATTTAAAACTTTTTGTTTTAGAATTAGTGAGAAGGATTCTCGTTTAAAGCGGCCAGATTTGATGAACACTGATGCTACTCGCATGCTTTTAGCTGACGAAAGGGACCCTCCTGTACCTCCTGGAGCTACAAAGTTTAGTTTATCTGCACGTTTAGATGAAGTTACGGTTAAATTATGCGACAGCGATCTCGATTTTGCTTCTATTCGCGTCGCAGGTTTGGAAGCGGATTTTGTTTTAAAAGCAAATGAAAAAATGGTCGTGAAAGCTCAGTTGACGGATATATCAATTGAAGATCTTTCGGAATTGACTCTCTACTCGAAAATATTAACTATTGAAGATGATAAACTGTTTGATTTCAAGTTTGTTCGAAATAGTCCCTCGCATCACAAACAAAAAGAAATTGACGCTAAAAAACCGATGGGTACGAGTGATGGAAGCATTAGGCTTCGAATTGGGAAAGTGCAAATGACGCTGATTCTTAAGTTTCTCGCAAATTTCCAGGTTAGTAATGACGAAATTTAATTTTATTCACGTTATCATATCTGTTAATATTTACAGAGGTTCTTAGAACCATTTATTAAACCCAGAGTAACCACTAACGCCGTTAAAAATGTGGAAAAGGAGATTCAAAGACAAGTGGAAACCATGAAGAATCGAGGAACACAAATTCATCTATCGGTTGACATTTGCGCACCAACTATTTTAATTCCTCAGAAAACGGATTCTCCAAACGCTCTGATTTTTAATTTAGGAAATTTAAGTATAGAGAACTTTTTCCAAGAAGTGACGACAACTAACTCTGAGAATAAACACGTGATTGACCATCTTCTTCTGCGATTAAGTGCAGTCCAAATGTCAAGGTGAAATAAATCGTATTAGAAATTATTTTAAAATTGAAATTGAATTTGTTTTGGTTTTGGTTTAAGAGTCGTAGTTGCTTTGAACGGCGGTCTAGAAGTTCAAGAAGCGATCTTGGAACCAATTAAACTCTGCATAGATTTAAAAAGATGTCTGGCACCGTTTCATAAGGATATTTTACTTTACGAGTTAAATGGACACTTGGAAGTTGTGAAAGTAAAAATCAGATATTTTTAATTTCAGAAAAAGAAAATTTTTAATTTTAATATATTTTTATTTTTTAATTTTAGTTACAAATGTGTCAACGCGATTTAAGTTTATTTCTATCGATCTTAAAGCAAAATTTTACTGAAGGACAATTTTCTGAAAATCAACTAAGTAGGAAAATTGTTTACATTGAATTGAATTGATGCATTAATTGTATAAAAAACTCAATATTTTGTAATTTTGTAATTAGATTCTCACCCGACTTCTCCAGTAGATATTATTAGTCCAACTGTAACGACTGATGACTCGATGGTTAAAAAGCTTCAAGTTTTTCTCACAAGTTCGAATGAAATACACAAAGAAACGAGTGTTTCGTTCACTTTTGAAGGAATGAATATTCTTCTCTACTCGAACTCAGACGAAGTAATTACATGAAATTAAATACATAACCTAATAGTACTTATAATGATTTGGTTTTGTAGCCTGTAAATGCTTCTACTAACGGTTTGTGCAGGTTTGAGATGGACGAGATGAGTGTAGCGATGGAAATGTTCAGTGACAAGTCCATTAAGGTCAAATGTGCCTTACTAGCTGCGGCATTACAAGACATTCGCCCCGATAAACATTTAGCAGTTAGAAAGTAATTCACATTTTAAAAAATATTCATGATATATTAGAGTTTATTTTTTTTTTTAAAGAATATTTCAGTCGTACAGTGGCAACAGTAAAGTCGACATGGGCATGATTAGTGTAAGCATGCCACCAATGATTGAAGTAACGTGGAAAAAGACTCAGAATGGAAACATGGAGAGTGAGTTTTATTAAAAATTTAATAAATCGTTGAATTCATTTTGATTTTGACTTTTTAGTGGATGTTTTAATCGAAAAAACGCGTTTGAATATCTCGGTACCGTTTATTCTCTCATTAATGAGATTTGTGTATGAAGCACTTCCGATTGAGAAGTCGGCCGAAGGTGGAATAGTGAACCCCGGTTTCAGCGGAGAATTAATCAGTCAAAATCGGGAATTGGTGGCAGCAGCTGTAAGACATCGACGGCAGCCATCCTCTTCTGATAGCACTAGTGGTTACCAATCCACAACTAGTGGTCCTGCGGAAGATTCGTTTGCACTCACGATTTCTGCTCGACTAAAAAAACCGGAAATAGTTCTTTTTGCTGAACCGACAAATAAAAACAGTAGAGTTATCGTTTTAAAGGTAATTTATTATTGGTTGGTGAATATTTTTGAGATACTTATAATTAATTTTGTTTTAAATTAGGCTGATGCGCATTTTGATTACAATCATAATGCTGGGAGAGATAACATTGTTGCATCGATTGTCGGATTTCAGATTTTATCTTGCCTTTACGGTAGAAGAAAACAAACTGGATATATGGTTTGTATTTGTGTTGTTTGCCACAATTTTCACTTTTTTTAAAAATTAATTTATTGTTGATTTAGGTGCTGCAACCTTGTGATGCTGAATTTTCCCACGTGACTAAATCGCTCGAGGATGGAATTTTGATGAAAGCTTTTCTCACACCTGTAGAATTGCGCGTTTCAGGCAGCTCTGTACGCACTGTATCTGATATTATAGAAGAACTCAATTCAAATATCAATGTAAGAATGAAATGATGTAATTTAAGGAAGATTTTAATTCAAAATTGTGAATTTAACAGGCAGATTATTCTAGCAATGAAGGGATTCATTTAGAAAACCCTGAAAATTTGTGGAGTCCTGAAAAAATTTCACTTCACAAATGGCTAAATAAAACTTCCGGTACCATTAATTTTTATTTATTTATTTTTTTAAAGATATTACTAATAAAATTTTAATACTTTTTAGGCTCTGGACCATATTCAAATTCAAAATTTTCTCGTGATAAACCTTTCGAAACTTTGCATTTAAGTATTCCTGACATCCAAATTATATGTGAACTCGAAGAGGGCACTGAACGGATCCCCGTTCTACTATTAAAAGCCACAGTGGAGGCGACCGTCAATGATTTTTCCAAACAGGTTACAATTTGACTAAAAATTTGTCGTTCAAATTACATGATTCGTTTTCAGATGTACATGAATTCGGAGATCCATTTAGAGGTTTCATATTTTAATGAGAAATTATCCACCTGGGAACCAATAATTGAACCTGTGATGCAAAAAGAATGCGAATACAGACCTTTAGAAATTTTCATCAAAGTACGTCAATATTAATATTTAATACTTAGAATAAATAAATGAATTTATTGGTTCGTTTTCAAGTTGTTTCGTGAACGAGCTCAGCCAATATCTTCATTTCTTAGCAACAATAGTTCATCGCTGCCCAGCGATGAGGTTGACGCTGGTCTCGAAGCAGGCGCACATTACAGTATTCCAGATTCCGATTCGTCCGGAAACGAATCTGAAAGCGAAACTGGCATGAAAGTGATTAAAAGAAAGTCAAATTCTCGAGGAAAAACATTACTCGCTCAAAAATCTCGTGGTAAGTAACTGGATGTTAATTTTTATGATTTTATTTTAAAAAATTTTCGGTTAGATTCTGCCAGTGCCGTCAACCCCGGCGACTCGGACACGGAAAACGAAGAGGGAATTTTTGGAAAAATAGCAAACGTGTTCGGGAACATGTTTTCGAGTGAGAGCTCCGAAGAGGAAGCGACCGAATCGGAAGAAGATGATGAGGATCTTGTAGTCGATGCTAAGACGGACGGTGATGACGAAGTGGATGGAGTCGATAAAGGAAAATCTCCCGTCACCGACGAAGAGGAGGAGCCAGTTTTCCTGAGAAAAGCCGTTAATTTAGAACGAGAGGAATCCGTCGATTCCGGAGTCGAAATGCAAGAAGACATGGCCACTTATGTAGTAATGGACATCCGGGATCGCGTCGAATTAACCCTGACTCCAATCGCGATCAAACTGATCCGAGACATCATTGATGCATTTACAAACAAGTCGCAAACGGTTGTTCATTGCTCGTACAAATCGTGCGATTCCAGTTTGCATTTATACAACAAAGTGGGACCAGAAGCCAAGATGGCCATCATCGAGAAATCGGAAAGCGGTGACTCCGCTCAAGACACGGTGATTCAACCGGCGATCGGCGATGTCTTCGAAGAGGACGAATCGAACGAGGCGGAGACATCGGTTTTGGTGGACATAACGCCTCCTGACAGCGATTCGGAGCACGAAGGTGAGGAAGTCGAGAGGTTCAGTATATCTTCCGCGCTTACAGAACTCAGCCATTCGACTTTGATCGTGAGTCAGTACGGTTTCGAGGAGACCGATATTCAAACCTTATACGATAAAACGACTCGAAGGCGAATAAATATCGACGTGGACGGGTTCGACCCGTTGCAGTGTCTTCTTCCGACTATTGAAGGGACTAATGTGTTCGCTCTTCATCCGATGAAAGTATGTTTTCATTACTTAAACATTAATAAAACAATATTATTAACGGATAATTTTATTTTTTAGAATAATACTCGGTATCATGTGATTATTGACGTTGCAATTCATCATGGAAAAAGCAAAATAACTGTTAGATCTCCGCTGCAGATCAAAAATACGACGAGTTTTGCATTGAAGTTGTATTACAAAAAGGCATCCGTTGAATCACTGAGCTTTGCGCATCCTGTCGTCCTCAAGAATCCCTTTGAAGAAAATGTTTGTTTGACAACTTTAGAGCCTGACGAAATTTATTTTGTTCCGCTTTTCATCGCTTACCACTGTAAAATTTTTCTACAGCCTCTTGACATGAAGTACGGCTTCGTTTTGATGTTGCTGGACGTTTGTTTTGATTTAGTTGGTTTTATTTTACAGTTATAATGTAAGTTCAACGGGTATTTGGTGGCAAGAGCTATCCGCAGGACATAACCACAGTCGCACGATTCAGTGCTCCCCCAACAACGACCAACAGCAGATGAACTACTTCTTCAAGGTATAAAATAAATGAAATTAAATAATTAATTAATACAATGTGTTTTCTAGGCTTTATGTGTCGATGGACCGAAATTAAAATTACCTCCAGTTGCAAGCCGTCTCATTCCCAACTATATTGTTTATCTCTATCCACCTTTAGTTTTCCACAATCAGTTACCGTACGAAGTTGAACTGAAATTTAAAGTAATTTTTAGAGTAGTTTTTAATTTTGGTGAAATTTTAATGAATTTTGTTTCAGACGAACGTTCCGGAAGTGAAGTTGAATCCCGGTGCCTCCATGCCGCTTTTTACAGTGGACTTAAACAAAGTGCAAACGGTGAAACTGGAAATGTTGAATTATTTGGGAATTCCATGGCAAGGCAATTTCGAACTGTCGATGGACATGGATTCGCATAAACCTATAGTGATGAGTGCTGAGTTTGATACTGGAGGAGGAAATAAACAACTCGGTGTTAATTTTCACATTGAACCCGATCGTTGCCTTGATGTGTACATGTACGCCCCTTACTGGATAATAAACAAAACCGGGCTTCCATTACAATTACGGGTGAATTAAGAATTTAATTTTACAGAATTTTATACTGAATTTGTAATGTTTTATTTTCTAAAGGGATCTCATTCTGACGTGGTATACGAAACGCAAGTGACTGAAGAGCCGGTACTTTTTCGTTTTAAAAGACATCGACGCAAGAAAGCGAAAGTGCGTGTGTACAATTCGCATTGGTCCTCATCGTTTTCGTTGGATACCGTTGGTAGCAATGGAGTAGTGATTTGCAAAGACAAGGAACGGGACAAAAAATATCAAGTAAATTCGATTTTAACAGTAAATTAATGTATTCGTTTGTGAATTTTAATTTTTTCAAATTTTTTAAACAGATGTTATTGAGTATAACGCTTTCAAACTTACAACTAACTAAAATCATCACTGTGATGCCTTATTTCATGGTGATTAACAAAACTGATAAACATTTACGTTTTATGGAGGTAAACGAGAAAGCGGATTTGTGGTTGGATCTGGTCCCGATGCAGGTGAATAAATACCTAAGTATATTTCAGAATGTTATTAGTTATTACTAACTTATTAAATCAATTTTAGTGCGTTTCATTTTGGCCCGATACAAATATAATGAAAATGAACGTTAAATTTCGTGAAAGCAACAAAATGTCGCAACATTTTTACTTCAATGTCGAACACACTACGGTTCTGAGGATGGATAATGGAGTAATAAATATTTTCTCTACTTTTTTTTTCAGTTTATTTATTTATTAATTTTTTTATTTTGGTTTTATTTCAGTCCGCATTATGCGTAAACGCCAATGGAGGAGTGTGCAGTCCAATGACTGTCATGTTTTATCCATACTCTTTCGGCGATGCACCAGTTAGAATAGACAACTTGTGTGAAGATTTGTTTTTTAGAATACATCAAAAGTAAGCACTGTAATTTAATTTCTGGGTAGATTTTTAAATGATTTTCTTTGTTTTTGGCAGGTCGTTGGGCCAAGTGATGTTGTTGAGTCCCTATCAACGCCTTCTGTATACGTGGGATGACCCGACTTCTGAACGCACTTTATTTTGGAATGTTTACAACAGAAATAAACCGGGAATTCCAATATTTTTTCAAAAGGACGGATTTGGAAGTCAAAAAGTGAGCTTTCAAACTCTGCGACCAGCGACCAGCGCATCGAGACGCGCATCTACTCATCCACTTAGTAGCTCGGAAGATGGTAAATTAAAAAAATCTCAAAATTTCTTTAAGTTTTAAAGGAAATTTTAAAAATTTTTGCAGATGATAGTGAAAATGGAGACCCCAACAAATATCCATTATCTAAAAAAACCCGCAAAGACAAAGTTACTGTATACTGGGTTTCGTATTTGGATGGACATCAACGAGCTATTTTATTCACTCAAGATGAAAGAATTGCAAAACAAGCTAGAAAAGTACTTCAGATATTGTAGATTGTTTGTTATTAATCAATAAATTGATTAATTTTTTTATGAATTAGGAAATCGATTCGGAGCACGCAAAATGGGAATGTATTTTTTCATTACACAACATCGGCGTGTCGCTTATAAACGGGATGTACGAAGAAGTTTCTTACCTTAGTTTATCACCCAGCCCCGCGATTTGGGAGGTCGAAGTCAACGGGAAAATGAAACACTTGTCGCTTGAGTTATCAACGTGGCTAGAAGATAAATGGAAATCGGACGCTCCTTCAGCGGCTTTGAAGGATTTTATCCAAGTCGAGTTTAATAATAAAATGCAAATGACTAAGCCTTTCTTCGGGCCGCTTCGCCGATCTTATTTTCCTGCCTTTTGGTGCCAGTGCAGACAATCTCAACACCAAATTTACGTTCATTTGAAATTGCATAGAATACAAGTAACATAAATTGCATTGTTTTATTGCAAATAATTGTAATTTATTTCATTTCAGATTGACAATCAGTTGTCCGATGCTATTTTCCCCGTTGTGTTGTATCCGTCTTCTATTCCCGCTTTTGTGTACAAACAAACCGGACCAAAACCGTGCATCGAAGTCAAATTAATGCAACGTTTTGTTCCTGAGTTGAAACTTACAATCACAAAGTATTAAAAAAAAAATTAAACTTATTAAGTATTCATAAATATTAATAATTATTTTATGTTTTATTTATTATGTTTTTAGATACTTGAAATTGCTCATTCAAGAGTTTAATTTGAAAATAGACAAAGGATATGTTTTGTCGTTGTACGACATATTTGGTGCTTTCTTGGAACCCGTTAAAGAGGACGTACAGTTAAAAGCGGATTTAACTACGATACATTCGGGACTTCGGAGTGGTCCCGTCAAAGTTACTTCTAGACCGCAGCAAGGATATTTAGAGCATGTGCTGCTTTGTCCTGTTAAGCTTAATTTTAGTTTCTCTCCGCGCGGAGTTGTGCATAAAACGAATCCAGAGCCGCAATCCTGGAAACAAGACATCCTCAACTTCTTTCTAAATTCAATCGGAGCCACTTTGACTGAAGTCAAGGATGTTGAATTAAAGTAATTGAAAATGCAAATATTTTATTACGAATTGTTTTTTGATTAAATTGGAGATTTCAGAATGGCTTATTATGAACAGAAAGGAGTGCGCATGTCTCCCAGCCAACTTTTTGATTCCGTCAAATCGCATTATTCTACACAATTAGTCCAGCAAGTTTACGTGCTTATTTTGGGTTTAGACATGCTAGGCAATCCCTACGGATTGGTCAAAGATTTCACGCAAGGATTCGGTGACTTTTTCTACGAACCTTTAAGAGTAATTTAATAATTTATTATTTTATAAATTGTTTTACTTTATTTGAAATATTTTTCTTTTTTTTTAAAAAAAAAATAGGCATCGATTAACGGGCCCGAGGAGTTTGCTGAAAGTGTTGCTTCTGGTGTTCGAAGTTTGTTGGGTCACGTGGTTGGAAGCGCAGCTGGGTCAGTCTCTCTCATCACGGGATCTTTAGGTCAAGCATTAGCAGTTTTATCATTTGACGAAGAGTACAAAAGGGTAAATTGAAGAAAACGATGGAAAAGTGTGAGTTTAATGCGTGGAATGTTAATAGAAACGGCGGCAGCGTATTCAACCACAGAAATCTCTTCCCGACTCCATGATTGTGGCTGGTAAGGGGTTTGTTCTAGGAGTGGTCCTGGGTTTATCAGGAATGTTCGTCAAACCCATCACTGGAACTCAAGAGGAAGGAGTGGAAGGGTTTTTTAAAGGAGTTGGCAAGGGTTTAATGGGTCTCCTGACCAAACCAACTGGTGGAATAGTTGATATGGTCAGCATGGCATTCGATGGCATCCGACGGTCAGTTTACATAAATTGATTCGTTTAAATTTTTTGTTTAATAATTTTTTTGTGTGTTTAGAGTTGTCGAAATGGGAGAAAATGTTGTTATGAGAAATCGTTTGCCTCGACATTTGAACTCCTGTCAAGTAATATTTCCGTTTAAACTTAAAATTCTATTTTTTTATTTGCTTTTTTTAACGTTAGGGTGTGAAACCATATTCGCTATACATGGCGAACGGCCGCCATCTGCTGTTGAATTTGAGTCGTGGTCATTACTCGGAAAGCGACATTTATTTCGCACACGCAGCTTTAAAGAGGGACGATCGGTCCGATGTGGCCCTGATCACCGACAGGCATATTTTTTTCCTTAAGAAATGTCGTTTTTGGGGTGGATGGGACGTCGAATGGAACGTTCGTATTGACGATATCATGTCGGTGCCGCAAGTATTGGATAAACAGCTAACCATCAAAGTGCGACAGGTAATACAACAACAAAACATTAATTTTTATTACTTTTTCTCAAATAATATTAACTATTTATAGGACGAAGCATTTAATTTATATTCTGGTGATGAAAGATACATTGAAAGCGACGACAAAGATGTTCTCAAGTGGCTTCGGGATAAGACAGAAAAAGTACTTCTTTACAATATGGCTGACAAACCGTGTTCAATTACTCCTTAGACCTATTTATTACATTTATTAATGTTCTCTTTTACTGTTTCATTATTTTAATGATGAAATCGCTGAAAGTACATGTTGTTGACAATGGATACAGTAATAATACAAAAGATTTATCTAATTTATCATCTTTTTGTTTGATTATTTTTAAAACTAGGTGTGCAATTAACTAAAGTAGGTATTTGAATTTCAGATGAAATCAGAATATATATTTATTATTGTTTATCGTTTCAGAGTTTAATTATGTTATTTGTAAATGAATCGAGTCGCAATATAGGTTAATTGGGCTTTTATTAAAAAGTGTTTAACGTGATGAAAATGAATGTAGTAAAATTAAGGTATTACCAGGGTTCTTAATGGAAATAATTCAACTCTCTAAACAAAAATTGTATAAAAGAGTTATTTTAATCCTTTAATCCATAAACAATGCCTATTTTTGTTGTAATATGTTGTACTTACAAGTTAAAATAATTTAACTTGATCCTGCTAGTGTTTTGATCTCATTTTTAGATGTTAACTGATTTTCAATTAGGAGAACGGTAGTTTGGATTCACAAGTCAGTTGTGATAATAAAAAGATTAGTAGTTATGATTTATTCAAATTTGTTTTTTAAAAATAATTTTCACGTATACGATAATTTTTCCAATAGGTTTTGATGTGATCGTCTTAGATTAGTGTCTTGACCAACTCCTCTCTTCTCCTCTGCCTTCTCGATACATTTTCCTAGATCCGGGATAAGTTCTTTGACAAAATCCGGATTGATTTGTGTGAGCACGTCCATTAGTTTGTAGACGTTTTGTGGCGCGGAAATCATGTTTGCTTGAAGGAATTTGCTGAGTAATGGCTGAATGGATGTCCTAAATGTAAGTATTAGTAGATAAGTTTGTGAAGTAGTTTTTAATGTTTAAGTTGTACTTTGTTGCGTCCGAGTTCTGAATGGAGGGTAACATTTTTGAAACAAGGGTCCAGACTTTATCTTTTAAATTCGGGTCTGGTTGGTTTAATAAGGATAAAAGTGGCACAAAAAATGCTCGTTCTAAAAGTCCTTTTTCGATTGAAGTGTTCGTGTACAACTCGAAAATGAAATTTACAAACTGAAAAAATGAATTTAGAGATTATTAAGTGATTTTGGCTGTTTTGTAAGGTCTTACGGTTAGCACGTGATTGCTTTTTTTGGTTTTAAGTTGTTCTTGAATAACCTCCAATGCAAATGGTAAAAATTCCGAACGGGAATTCTGATTCCTCCTCAAACAAACCTTAAAATTAAAAAAAAATAAAAATAATTAATACGGTATAATCAAAACTAAATTAAAGTATTTCAATACCAATAATGGATGAATGCCATTTGTTCCCAATTTAATTTTCTAAAAGAAGAAATAATTTTTTAAATTATTTTTTAAATTATTTTTTTCCGAGTTACAAAGACTCACTCACCAATGGGAACCGTAAAATGTAATAAATCACAATATCCTTAAGCCGATTACTTATACAGATGTCCCGTCGTGGCCCCAGCCTACACAACCCTTCCACAAACTTAAAAAAAAGAATTAGTTGAGAGATTTTTAATTTTTATCAAATAAATCATAATTATTACCAAATTCAAAGTATCACGCAAAACGATTGGTAAATTCGGTGGCAACGGTTTTTCGTGGCAATAAATAATTCTGGGTAAAAGAAGTTGATGTATGATTGAGTGTAGAATTCCATCAGCTTTAGACTATAAATATATAAATATTTTAGTTTAAAGAATTGTTTAATTTGACTTTATAAACTCACCTTGACGTAAATAATAATTGCACAGTGTTCTACAATGTGCGCCGCGACATCGTAAACTCGATGCAATTGATCCAAAGGTTCAAAATTCTTCAAAACGGGGCCATTATGTTTGAGAATATCCTTGAAAATGATTTCTGTATTTTGCTTAAACGTCATTTTCTCGGCGAAGTTCTCAAACGTGTTGAATTTAGCATCCAATGCCTTTAAGAACTTAACAAATACTTTATCCCCGTCCTCGTCGTCTTTGATACTCGGTATAGTCTGCATTGCTGGTAATTTCATGATTAACCTACCAAAAAAAAACAGTTAAAAATCAAACAAATCCCCGTTCCTCACGGTTTCACTCGCCTCGTCAGCTCGCACAAACAATCGTTAATTTCCGTTAAGGAAATTGTACATCGAAACCACGATCCTATTAGTAAATACGCCACATTATCTTTCTGTAAATGCAAATTTTGTATCAGCGTGTTGTGATGGAGTACATGGCATAAATAACGACAGCAAAAACTGTAAAAATAGTAAAAATACGACATTAATTGAAGTTATAAATGCTGGCTAAAATATCTTACAGTGGTTGAACGTTGGAATTTAACCCAAAATGATGGAAAAGTGAAGTCAAATCAATTGAACATTTCATATCGTAGACCATAAGTGTCAATCCAGCTGCAACATCGGCCAATATGGTCGGTGGTGTTTGTGTGGTACAATATTGCTTAATAAATGGCAAAATGTGTTTGGATAATGAGTTGGCCATAGCTAGAAAGCAAAACATAAAAATATTAGTTGTAAATAATAATGATTAAATGATAATAATTTGCCATTGAGTCCTTGCATCGATGGGTTGGGACTGGTTTTAGACCTCATGTAAACCATTCGTAGTTTACTCAACACGACTTCAGTCATCGATAATGTTTTTTCAATTTCTTCAATGTTGCCATTACAAAGCACATTGTTAACTCCTAAATCTGAAAAATAAGAATTTAACTTTCCTTCAATTTATGTGGGGTTTGTGTTTAGTTTTACTTATTAAAATATGTTCGGATAAGTTTAGGAATTTGCTCTTTTGAACGAGCGATTCGACGCCTTCGATGTATAGTAGAGTTAGTTTCATCAAGTGTTGCCTCTCCATTACATCCATTCTATTGTGTTTTAATTGCCTGAATAATATTTATAATGTGTATAATGTCCGAATATTAATGTTTCAACACTTACTGGCTAATGGTGATGAATTCTGTTGTTAATTTAGTGATGAACGAAGCTTGGTCAATTTGCTTCTCTTCGCATATTTCCAACAAAGCGAACATTCCGCACCATATGATCATTCGTTGACTAGAAATTCGACTCGAAATTGGAAAAATTTCAATAAATTCGATCATTTTGCCAATCTAAATATAAAAATATCAATGAATTGTAATGTCTAGTTCAAATTTTGAATACTTACTGAAGATTCCAGATCAGTTTCACAGGCTATGGTTAAAAGTACGGTCACAAAGTTGTTTAAACCAGTTTCATTCAAATCGTGCATCAATTTCGCATCGAATTTCGAAAATATTCGCATCTTGAATTGGGTCCGTTCGTGCGATTCGCTCACTATCCTCATTTTCTCGTTAAAAAAATTCAAAAACAGATGAAAACTGCTGTCACTGTTGGAAACAGTACTTAATCTTCCTTTAATTTGTTTCAACCAACCATCTCCAGAATCACTACAAAAAAAAAATCAAAAAAAAAAATAATTAATAACTTGTTTAGATAAAATGAATATAATTTTACCATAAAGTCTGAAATCCATCCAATGTATACGGGAGACAGAAATTTGAATTTAAACGCCGTAAGAAATGATTAGATAATAACAATAACAGATCAGTGTTTGCCTCCCAATTTTTACACATTTTTATACAGCAATTCAGGTAGCACCTCATTTGAGCCTCGCCAACTTTCTAATAAATAAAAATACTTAAAAATTTAACACTTTGAATAATACAATTATCTTTTCCGTACTTCAGATTGAATCGACAGTGAAATTAATGTTTGTAGTAACGTATAATTACTCTTCGGGACGAGAATTGACGATTTAACACCGACTGTGTTCACTTCATACAAGGACGAGAGGTGTAGTAAGAGCCACCAACAGAAACCGAGCCGATCTTCACATTCGATTTGTGGTTCAATTTCAAGTACGTCGCAATTTACTTCTACATTTTTACCGTCTAATTTTTCAAATAGAATTCCATTGAAGATTAATTGCATGTACGACCAAAACGACTGTTGAAAATAAGTATTTAGTATTTATTTGAAACGTTTTAGACATTTGCATACTTTTCCTTTTTGTTTTTCTTGATTTTTGTCAAGTAGATTGAGTAGTAGTATCCATTGCTCGGCGACGCACGAACACGCAAATGGCGAGGTGTTTATGTACTGATGTAACGAAAGCTGCAAATATTTATTTTTGTATTTAGTATTTTGATTGAAATGATAAAATTTTGTGGAAACTCGCTTTTTGAAATCGTTTTAATGCTAAAAGTATCAGATCCCATATAACAAAAGTCGTGTACTGAGTAATTAAGCTTTGCGACTGCATGTTCGTGTCATCTGTGAGTTTCATGAAATGCGTTGTGGAGAATTTGTGGGGCAGTGAGTAAAGGATGGCAGTTACTGACCATACAATATCGAGATTTATATGGTTTAAGTGGTATAAAGGCGAACAAATCTGAAATAAATTTTAAAAAAATTAATTTTTATAGATTTTTTTTAAATTTTTATTTTATGTTTAACCTGGTGTCTGGAGCTCGTTTGCAACGTGATAAAAACTGGGGATTGACTTATCCTTCCAACGTGCAATATTAAACTTTTGATGTGATTTAGTAAAGGGAGAATTTCATTTTCGTTTGTTTCTTCAGTCACGTCATTAATAACGAAGGACTTAAGAAAAGCCAAAAACTTCACAATTTGTGTTCTATTTTCTAAATATTCCTTTTCATTTGCTGTTTTAAGGGAAAGAAACATTAATGCAACATAAATAAGCATAAATGTAACTGTTTTTATACCTTTTGATATGACTTGTAGAGTTAATTCTGTTGCGTGATCTTTGATCTTATTATATTTCATCTTGAGTGTATAAAAGAGTTGTTCGATAGAATCGGACAGACATGTTTCAGTTAGAAATTTAAATCCAAAAAACTGATTTAATATTGAATTAAAGTTGCCTCGATACGGATCTTCCTTGTTTAATACCCTGAAAAGCGAAAATAAAAAGAAAAATGATTTAAAACATAATAAAAATATTTAAAATACTTATTTTTCTACTACCTTTGCAATTCGTGCTTTTTTAAATAGGAATTTGTGTGAAATTGAATATGATCTACTTTCGGTTCGCCTAAGCATATGAAGTGAGGAAATTCATCTAAACAATAACAAATATTAAAAAACACATTCGCTAAAACTTGATCCATTTTACCGCTAGTTTTATTCGAGTGTGTGTCTAACAGATCATCTTCTCGATCATCTACATCCATCAATACGTGTTGCGCGTGTGGTAAAATCTCGAAATCACAGATGTTTTCAAAGTCAGAATACTCCTCCATTTTGTTTATTTGCAAAATTCGCGCCAAGCACGATGCTGGTGCCAGCAAGAATGAACTTTGGTGGGCACGATCCTGGCTCCATCTCTAATCAAACCAAAACAATTCAATGGCTGCTTTTTCTATCGGCAGCATTTATTCCAGCTGCATTTATTCAACCAAAACACAAATAATACCTCATAATTAGTGAAAGAAATTAAAAAGGAATGTTTAGATGAAATTGACAGTGAGTTATACTAAGTAATTAATGTAATAACTTTGAATTAAATTGCGTATTTTAATATTTCAGAAATGTATTAATTTCACCGGATTGAAATTGAAATGTATATCGGGCTCGCAATCGGATGACAACAGTTCTGGTTCATCGCTACCCACACCTACCGATGAGAAAATGTCGAACACGCTTGGCAGCAATCTAAATCCGTCAATTTCTGTTGATAAGAAGCTAAAAAACATTCAATTAGAAACTACAAACTCCACAAAAAATGACGTCAAGTCGTCGACTCCTTTCAAAGCACCGCGAAACAAAATTGCCCTTAAACCGGGACGTTCGCTCATGGATTGGATTAGGTTGGGAACTTCGGGAAAAGATTTAACTGGAGTTGGGGGACGATTTTTAGATATAACTCACGAAGAGTTAAAAAAACACGATAAACCTGATGATGCTTGGTTGAGTATAAAAGGTAAAAAAAAAAACACGATAATATTTTTAAATTTGGTTTGATTTTATTTGTATTTATTTTTATAGGTAGAGTGTATAATGTTACAGCGTATAACGAGTTCCATCCAGGTGGTTTCGATGAAATTGCGAAAGGATTCGGTAAAGATGCGACCCAACTTTTTATGCAGGTGGGTCACTATAATAAACGCGAATATGAATAAACGCGAACTCGAAATTCGCGCTTCTTCATTTGCGGTTATTCATGGTCACCATATGAATAACCGCGAAATGGAATTTTTTGCGTTTATATCGCAAACACAGAAAAATTTCGTTTCGCGGTTATTCATATTCTGGCTCATCCCGGTGGAAAATATGAATAACCGCGAATTATGCACAGAGTACCGAAATGCTCCAGAAAACCCATTTGCGCCTGCGGCGCCTGATTTACAAACAACCTCATCAAGGCACACAGGGGATAGGGGGTCACTATAATAAACGCGAATATGAATAAACGCGAACTCGAAATTTGCGCTTCTTCATTCGCGGTTATTCATGGTTACCATATGAATAACCGCAAAATGGAATTTTTCGCGTTTATTTATATCGCAAACACAGAAAAATTTCGTTTCGCGGTTATTCATATTCTGGCTCATCCCGGTGGAAAATATGAATAACCGCGAATTATGCACAGAGTACCGAAATGTGAAAAGATTTAATTGTTATGTAAATAAATGGGATATGTGTTTTTGTAGGCTCATAGTTGGGTTAATTACGAAAATATGCTGAAAAAGTGCGTCGTGGGTCGATTGGCTCCAGTTTTAGTTTCACCTATTGTGCCAAAAAAATTTTCTAATAATGAAGAGAAAAATATTTTTCTACAGTCATCTTGTGTTCCAACTAAAACTAATCTAATTGCGTAAGTTTTAATTTTTGAAACATTTTATAAAGGTACTACGACTTTTTAACGGGCGTCATTTAAACGCGGACAAATAACCGGATGGATGGTTCACCGGTAAGACATTTAACCGGTAGGACCTTTCATCGCGCGTCAAATAAACGGGCAGACAATTCACCGGGTAAAAATTAACCGGGCGACAATTAAACGGACAAGAATAAAAAAAATAAAAAAAAATAATTATAAAATATTTAAATAAAAAAAACACCTGTCCCTGCTTGCAGCAGCAGTAACTTTTGCTGACTGGTTGTTTGTCTTCCACAAGCACAAGACCCTCGGTACTGTGCGTTTATCTGACATATTTACTAATACCCTGTTCACACTTGAACGCTTTTCTAGAAAATGACGTCATCATTTCTCTAGTGGAAAAGTGGAAACTAGAGTGAATACTTCTTTTCCACTTGAGAAATGGTGATGTCATTTTCCAGAAAAGCGTGTTCATGTAAACTTAGTAATTGATTCATCTGACGCACGCATTCAGATGACGTTTTTTCGTTTTTTACATTTTTTTCGTTTTTTACATTTTTTTTTTTGCGTTGTTCAAATGATGCGCGTTTAGATGACGCGCGTTCAGATGACAACTGTTTAAGTGACAGGCCGTTTAATTGTCGGCCCGTTCATTTGTCATCCGGTTAAATGGACCCGTTGAATTGACGCCCGTTGAAAAGTCACCAATTCTTTATAAAATAATGATGTAAATTTTATGTTTTTTTTTGCAGATATGATTGGTATCAATCGAATGAAGATGTTGTAATTGTTTTATACACAAAATATTTAGAAATCAAAGAAGAAAATATTATTGTTGATGTGTCGAAGAACAAAATATTGCTAATTACAATATATCTTAAAGATTTTGTTTCATATGTACATTCGGGTGCGTTGAATTTTTTTGTAGATTTTATTTAAAATAATTCATTTATTATAATTTAAATTTAGAATATTTTTTTTTTTATTATACAGATTTAGAGCAAATTATTCAAGGCGAAACGCAAGGTGATAAATATTGATTTATTATTAACACGAAAAAGATTTTATAATTTAATTATTTTACAGTAAACATTGGGAATAATGGAAAAGTCGAGATCGTCTTCCATAAAGAAAAATTAATAAAATGGCAAAAGCTCGGCGATTCATTAAGTTTAAATGGAACGTGGAAATTGTTGAGCGATCAAGGTACATAATTCATTTATTCCATAATAATAAATCACATTATTCCTCTACCGGATAATAATATTGATCAAATTAAAATTTAATTTTTTTTTTATTTTATTTTTCAGAGCTGCATTATCGATCTTGCCAATTAATAGCCAGGAGTCGTGTATCAAAAAATACATATTTATTAACATTCGATTTGAATGAGGCGAGCCAAATGAGGATTCCAACTGCAAAACACATCTCATTAAAATTAAATAAAAATGGTAACGTATAATTTAAGAAAATAAATCGATTTTTATATTATTTTTTTGTTGATTAAAATTTGAATTCCAAAACCAGATGCAGAACTGGAAAGAAGTTACACGCCAATTCCAAAACACTTGAAGAATTTAGAAGAAACTTCGATTAAGAAAGGAAAAAATCTTCATTTGATGATTAAGATATATCGAGATGGTTTGCTCACACCACACATAAACGATTTAGAAATAGGTAATTTAAACATGTTTTAACAGTTTTCTTAACAACTATTTTTTTTTTTTTTTTTGATAATTGCTTGGCACTGGACCACTAATTCTCGTCTGTCAATGAATTTTTTTTCTCCTTTAAGATCTCATTTAATAGGAAAATAAAACTGGAGAGTTTATGGTCCATAACTTTGTTTCTGACAGTGGCAGGACTGCAAATTAAAGATTAGTGTGCGGGGTAATTCTTTAAGGGAAATGTTGCATCGTCTGATTGTCTAGTAGCGTTCGTGATGACTGGATTCGAGTTCTTAATTAAAAAGTTTAGAAATAGAAAAGATCCTTATTTTTTTTTTTTAAAAAAAACAGTTGATGATAAAAATTAAAAAAAAAAAAAAAAATGGCCATGATTCTGTTGTTTGTCTAAAATTTAAATCGAGATTGAATTTGGATAAGAGTAATCTTGTTTTGTTCTTTTTATGGTAATAAGTGGGGGAAAAAAATCCAACTAGAAAAAAATTTTTTTTTGGGAAAAATATTTTTATTTTTTACCGTTGGTTGCGCGCGCAATAGTCGTAAATCTTGGTCGCCTTTGTCTGGTTGACGGAGGCATGAAACTCAAAAATTCTCATTTTCCGTAAAATTGATTGTTTTGAATGATATCAATCCCTTCCCAATGACATAGTAAGACTAAATTATGCCAGTTTGAAGGATCTGATCTTAATTTGATTTAATTTTTGATTATTAAGTTTTCCGATTTAAAAATGCAATAATTTTGAATATGCAAAATGGTGCCGCCCAACTCTTGAGTGTCAGTTCAATTACATTCTTTTTCTCTTTTTCCTCCAGGGAATTACGTGCAGATTAGTGATTACTACGGTGCGTTTGACATAAATACGATCGACAATTGCGACGAATTGGTTTTATTCGCCGCTGGAACGGGCGTGACGCCAATGATCTCGATTGTACATCGTCTGCTCATCAACGAAGAGGAGAAAAAAATGTAAGAATGCGAGAAACGTGATTACACTGCTCATGTGAATGAACTTGGATGCTCACATCTCACACATGACTTGGAATCGAAGCGTCTCCAACTTGTCAGCGGTTGCAAATAAAAGAAATAGTTTATGGATTAAACATTTGCTTTTACTGCCATGTTGATTCTGCTGCGAGCCAAAACTGCCATTTGGCACAAAAATCCTCTGTTTTCGTACAATTAATTTACCAACAACATTTTCTTTTTTAGACAAGGAAATCTTGATCTAAACAATGTCATTTTGGTTATTTCAGACATGTGCGGCTCATGTTTTGCAACAAAACTCGAGATGATATTCTTTGGAGAGAACAGCTGCAGTTGCTGTCAGATAGAGATAAAAGGTAATTGGTTCGTTTGATTGCTCAACTTTAGACACCGCAAATTGTAGATAATAAACGAGGTGGCCGCTTGTTTTGGACTTGCGCCGTCTCTGCACACAATGGGCCGCCCGCCCGCCTGCCTGTGCCTGCCCAATTGGATTCTTTTCAATTTGTCACGCGAGAGGGCGAAAAGTTTCGGAATGAAAAATGGTTGAAAGCTTAACTTTTTCTCTCCGGTTGTGAGAAAGCACAACAAGCCCACATTTTACACCCGAGTGTGATGAGAATATTTGTGTCGGAGGGAGTTTTTTTTTCTCTTTATGATTTCCGATCGTAAATCGTGCAGTGCGTGCATGATCTTAAAGATGGCGGTAAACCGTTGCCATTCGGATGAGATTTGAACATTTAAAATTCATTTTAATAATTAGTGGTCGTGATTTAAATATTTAATAATAAAAATGAATCAAATATTAATATAAATTTGTGTAGTTAAATGGTTTTGCAAAATAATGACCTCTAGTGGCAATTTAAGTAAATATATTTTTAGTTAATGTTCAGGATAAACAAATCTATGGCAAATGTTTATCTGGTTGGTTTAGCCTACTTAACCGCGCTATGAAAGACAACAAACAACATTTGCACCTTTGCATTACCACAAAATCAACACTCGAAACAAGCAGCAGTAAAATTTTAAATTTTTTTTTTTAGAAAATTTTTAATTTGAAAAAAAAAAAATTTGAACCTTTCAACTTTAAAATTTTAGGATTTTGAATTCTATTTTCTGTCCCTGCTTTTTTTCCGATATGTTTCACTTGAATGTGTGCACACTGAAAAACAAAGTGTAAAGTGCTTTTTTCTTTTGTTTGTTTTAAGCATGTCTTGTTTTAACGGATCAATATTCATAGCTAAATTGAATGTTGGCGGCTTTAATTTGCTTTTAATTAATGCAAATCAAATGACAAAGTCCACCACTTGAGATTAGGTGATGTAATTAATTGCAACATTTAACTAGAATTCTTTTTCAAGTGCGAATTACTTTTACTACTCGGGATTCCCGAGATTAAACTCGAGATAACTGTCACATTAATCTCCCTAGTGATGGTTTATTATGTCAGGTTTAGCTTTATTAAAACAATGAATTTTTTTAAAACCTTTTCAGAGCTTAATTTACGAGCGTCATCAAGTTTTAACAGAAACTAATGAATTTTTTTGTTATTTTATAGATTTACTGTTATTTTTGTATTATCCGAGCCCGAACAGGACTGGACAGGCTTGAAGGGACGCGTTTCTATGGATTTTGTCAAGGATTTCGTGGCTGGCACAAAAGGGAATGTTTTTTCGTGCATTTGCGGTCCAACTGCGTTCAATCAATGTTGTAACAAGTAAGTGGAATTTTTTACTTTTGTTGTAGTGATGTACAAAAAATGGTTTTATTTGGTTTGGGAACGGACAAGTGTTGTTTGGTGGTTGCGAGTGTGTTGTAAATTCGATTGGTGCGTTCGATATTTGACATGTTTGATATGCGGAAGGAATTTGCGGTTTTATTTTCATTTTTTAAAATTTTTTTTGGGGAAAAATGAAAGTCAATGCGGTTGTCGTCTACAAAGTGTCATATTTGCCGCGTTGACAACTTGGGTTGTCGTCGTCGAGTTGGAAACAAGAAATGGGTCAGATTGTAATTGAAATTTCTAAGAGGCAGAGCGAAAAGTTTAGTGACATGTGTCTGTAAAATGGAGAAGTGCGCATTTAAAGGTGAATTTTTACTTTTATATTTAAAAAATTGAAATTTTAAAATTCAAACACAAAAATTTTAAAATTCAAAAACAAAATTTTAAAATTCAAAAACAAAAATTTTAAAATTCAAAAATAAAAATTTTTAAAATTCAAAAACAAAAATTTGTAAAATTCAAAAACAAAAATTTGTAAAATTCAAAAACAAAAATTTGTAAAATTCAAAAACAAAAATTTTTAAAATTCAAAAACAAAAATTTGTAAAATTCAAAAACAAAAATTTGTAAAATTCAAAAACAACAATAATTTTAAAATTCAAAAACAACAAAAATTTAAAAATTCAAAAACAACAAAAATTTTAAAATTCAAAAACAACAAAAATTTTAAAATTCAAAAACAACAAAAATTTTAAAATTCAAAAACAAAAATTTTAAAAAAGTAAATTAAAAAATAAAAACTTAAGATTTTAAAAAAATTAAAATATTTTAAAAATCAAAAGCAGTTAGGGTAAGTATTATTTTTTGTTTTTAATTTCTTGCATGATAAGATCAGTAAAGACGGTAATTTTCTCGTCCCAGGTTTTGTAACGTAAGATTAATAGTAGTTGTCAAAACATGGAGGCAAAAATTCATTCACACAGCAATTATCACAACTATAAAAAGTGACACGGGGAAGAAAAGAATCCAAACAACACGAATACACATTTTGAAACTTCACGCACAATCTTCATCATAATTAATGAATGGAAATAAAACGGAAAAAAAAAAAAATACGTATAACTTACGTTATAATAGTAT